>NNCF01135717.1:77295-166303 GCA_002313205.1 Laupala kohalensis | reverse complement strand
CTTTTTTTTTTTGGGGGGGGGGGAGGAGGCTTCGAAAAAATATACACGTCAAACGTTTGCAACGGTACAACGGCAAATACGCCTACCACAAGCGTATATTGCCATGATACAGATCGAGAGGGACACACAATTTCAAAGTACTTAGGACAATTATTCGGTAATTTTGGAGGGATTTGATTCATGACGAAATTAATTTAATTAACCCAGTTTTCTTTAAAATATAGTGAATTTTTAGTTAACGAGGAAAAATTATTCTGTATGATTTTACAATTACTTGTATTCATTTACTGTGTAGATTAATTATTAGGATTCATTCTTAATAAAACGTCTTTTTCTATTAATTTTTTATAATTGTATACATACATCCCCGAAAAGGAAAAACTGAATCTTCATTAATCGTGTTGTTCACACTGTCAGATGCATTTTTACTGATATTTTAATTTTAATTTTTGCTGGATTATTAATATGATGATTAATTTTTAATCATTAACATTACTATTAAGGCCCAATAAATTTCTTCAAAAGTACTTCTAAATTCCTTAAAAAGTTCGTTAATAGTATACAACTCCTTTTCACTTGTCTGTAGGGTTCGGAGATGTGCCAGATGCCCTTCCTGACGCACCTCACCGAGGCTGATGATGCATGAAGTGAGGGTCAATTATGTTGAGTGAATGATAAACAGGGGAAAAGGGAGTAAAATTATTTTAATATCTTTTCTCTAAAAGATATTGTAGAACTTCATTTGTAGAACCCATGCTGGCCCGGGTTTTTCTCCGGTTTTCCTTCGGGTAGAGGAGGATTTTTTATAAAGACTCGCTAGGCTCTTGCCTAGAGACGGCATCCATTGATATAATTATTAGCTAATTTAGCGTTATTTGATAGTTACGAATTATCAACAATACTATCCGAATGATTTATAGCTTGACAATAGTACGTACTTGTGAAATGACTTTTCTGTTTTCTTTAAATATAATATTTGTCGGTATTTGTTAATACTACAGCACGTGTTGAACTATTTTTTTATCGTTAGGAGTATGTTCAAATGTTAAATCCTTGGCCTCTGCCGTAGGGCCCTTGATCGGAATTGATGAGATGGTCCCTTGCTTGATACGTCTACAAAATGCTAGGGTATGATGTACAATACGTCTACAAAATGCTAGGGTATGATGTACAATAAATTTTTTTTATTTCGGGTCCTTTTTTTTTTTTGGATCCAGAGATTTTGCCGTGCGTGACTTATTTTCATGTTGCACTGTGTTTACTAAAGGTCTTATGTGAATCGCATTGACTGAAGTCAAATTACCAACTATTCATGAACCTTGGAAATATTAACCAAAGTAGTTCTTATTAATTAATAATTCATTCTACTGATTTTTTTATGTTGAATGAGGGCAATTATTTTGTGATTTTAAAACCTAATGGTTAATTTAGACTATCAATTGACTGCATCTTTGACAAGGGTCGCCTTGTCTTCAGTCACATGATGCGGCTGCCATTTCCGTCAGAACAGTATTTTCCACAGATTTTGGTGAATTTCTCCTGTAAATGCCCCGTAAGGCATGAAAATCTTAACGTCATTGCCTTCCTATTTTCATTTGCTAGTTTTAGTAGTTTTTTTTGCTTTGTTAAACCGGTACTTTTGCCAGAATATAAAAAACGCTCACGAAAATTTCTCCATATAAACCCATAGTAATTTAAAGTCACATAATTCAAACTTTTGCAACTTGAGGGTCTGAAAATTCATCACCATTGGATAGAGAATGGTTCAAACTATCCTTCGAACTTTTTTTTTGGTGGGAGGGTACTTAAGTCTGGTGGCTCTTACGCACATGACACCTTAAAATAAAAAGTTAAAATAAATTCCGTAATTCCTTAAATATTTTCTAATAAATCTGCCTTCCTGAAATTATTTTAATGTTTCAAAATTTCATGCAATACCTTACAAGAATAATACTAACTAAGCGATTCGACATTTCGGGTGACGAAAGGAAAAAAAATGTTAGCTGTTGCCGCAATGCGCGCAGGCAGGTATGAGGATCAGAGGATGAGTCACTTTTGGTATTTCGCAGTGATCTGTGCTGTAGGTTGTGTTGTGCGGCATTTCTCTTACATTAAGTATGGCTAAATTTTTAATGAGCATCTAAGCATTCAAAGAAATTGCTGGTACAATGGAGGCGGATCCAGTATTTTATTTTGGAGATGTTGATCTCCGGGAGGTCTGAGGTTAAGGGTGATTGGATGGGAAATAATGCAAATTTAAGCCAAATAACGATTATATTTATACTACCCAGTATAAATAATAGCCATAAATATTAAACATTATTTATTTTGTATGAAATATAAGGGTTTTTTCACTCATTTTTAGGGTATAGAGCTAGGGAGCTCCCCTCTCCCAAATCCACTACTTCGACCATACATTATTTCACAAACACTAAATGAGCAATTGAACATTTAATCACATCGTACAGACTGTAATGTTAAAAATCAATAAGTTTTGTCGAAATAATTTTATTTTCAATTATTTACCTCTTCGTTAACTTAGCACCGTCATTTCTTCATTTATTTGTTATACGTTATACAATATTGGGTTTGTAAAATATCGAAAAATGCATTTACACTACATTTTAAATCTAAGTTCAACTCTAAAATAAAGTGCATTATTCACTTTTATTTGACAATAATAAAAACGTGTACGATTGATTAAGGTTAATAAATAAATAGTAATAAATAAACTTTATTGTCAAAAAAGCAAAAGTTACAAACTGCCTATGACAACGTGGAGTATGATAATCTAATTTACTCTCCGGAAGCAAGCTAGGGACCATCCCATCAATTCCGATCAAGGGTCCTAAGGCAGAGGTTAAGGATTTAACATTTCAACATATTCCTAACGATAAAATTAAAAGTTCGGTACGTGTCATAACATTAACGTAATACCAACAAATTTGTATTTAATAAAACACAAGAAAGTAATTTCGCGAGTATTATTATCAAACTATAGATTATTGACCAAGTATTGATGATAAATCGCAACTATTAAATAACACTGATCAAGGTTTTCGTGTCACTGATCAATCCAGTCATTTTTCTAAGCATAATTTTTCTGTCATTTCATAGTTTAGAGTCGACATTTTTACTAATAACATTTTTATTATTTTACTTTACTTTATTTCAACAATATTTGAAGGGTGAGTAGATACACAAAATACTAAAAAAACTATATAAGCATTTATCTGCGTTGTTGATTCACATTGCAAACAGCCTTCACATTCATGTTCTGCTTTATGCATTGTATTCCACTCATGTACAACTAACTGGAAAATTAAATGCCCCTCTGGTGGTAGTGTGCTTGCTCATCACCAAGTCATCTCGGGTTCGATTCCCGATGGGGCCAGAAAAATTTGAAGCTTTCCACAATAATGTCCCAATTCATATAGCTGTGACTACTGAAAAGCGAACCCTCCTTCCTCTATCCACCTCCTACTGCTCCTAGTGACAATAACTTTAACTATTACTAACCACTTCAACTATCACCTCCATGTGAGCCAAGTAAACCCAGCTAATCGGTCCACCTACTAACAAGAGCTTAGTACCCAACTCCTACCTCCTATCGCTCCATGTAGATAAGCTGCAATAGCACTCTTCATTTCCCATTTACAAATACAACAGTAAAAAAAATGTAAAACGGGCTCTGGAAACCATTATTTTCGCAGAGGTTCTCCATAACTTGTTTCCTACTGCTTTGAAAGCCACCAAATTTCTCATCAGGCGAAGAGAACAGTGAAACACGGAAATAATGTATTATCATTTTATCTCATAATCCTCATACCTGGTCTCATAACTTGGCAATAACTAAAATGGAAGGTATTAGGCAATAGTGTAGGTCCACTCACTAACAATAAGTGAGTTTGTACTTTAGGACAAACAGGTTTAAAACTTCCCTAGTCAAAAACGTCACTGCTCAAAGTCAAATGAGGAATAAAATGTGATACTGTAATATTGTAGACAACATTGTAAGTAGACTAACCTTTTCTTTTCCTCACACAATGTTTTCACTGCTAATTTCAGTCATTGCGAGGTGAATGGTGTTTATAAACAAATAAATGACTGAATTGTATAATTTGTTCATGAACTACTTTCACCAGATGATGAATGAAGTTAGCTCTCAAAACGTTGTGTGTTATTGTAAGGTCGGCAACATATCAATACTAATGTATAAAACGAGAATATTGTCAAAAAATGGTGTATTAAGAAAGAAATAACATAAAGATTGAGGGGTAAAAATATTTTTGAATCGTATTCATTCAATGGAGAAATATGCAGAGTAATTGACACTCAGAAGGATGAGTGTAATGACATTTTAAAAATTTCACGTCGTTTTTGTATCTAGCAGATTTGTAAGGGGTTATATGTTAAATAAAAAAGGAACGTACCGACTATACCAAGCAATATATTATTTTGAGACAGGCAAAAAAGTTAGCTGGTACAGGGAAGATTGATCATTAGAGAAACAATAAAAAACTTTGTTTGTATGGAGGCAGGGTGCAGCACAAGATTGGAATTAACACGCAAAATACCCTTGTAAAACGAAAAAAAAAAAAAAATCGAATGCATAACTGATATCTGACTAACATGTACCTACTTTGAAATGACTTTTTGTGTTTTAATTAATTATAAAGTTGTTGAAATTTTGTTGATATTATAAAACTTAACTGCCTATTTATATTCTTATTATAGGAGTGTACTGAAATGTTAAGTCCGCCTCTGCCTTAAGGAATTGATGGGATGGTCCCTTGCTTGCTTCCGGAGAGTAAATTAGTTTATTGCTCTATGTCGTACGTGGTCATACCCATTTTGTAATTGCTTTTCCGATAACAAATTTGTTATTAAATTTATTATTATTACTGGAATGGACTGTTAGCTGGGATCTTAGATAAAATATTATTATGCGTTGGCTGGTATACAATGATCAATATGCAAAGGGAACAGCTTAAACTTATAAAGTCTTTCGTTTCGATTCAGTTTTAGATTATGTGAATGAAAACAATGTTCATCATAGCACACGCATGACTGCTGGTCTCTAGCGGCAACATCATGAAGCTTGATAGCCACCTATTACGTGAGTGAAGTTTCATATCTACTGGAGTAAAATATCGCTTTATTGGTTTTCTGGTCTACATTAACCCTACTTTTCCTGGCGCTTGAAACCATACTTAAGAAGTGCCCTTAAAAATTTAGATCAATTTATCACGTACTTTTCTCAATTTCCGTATTACAGATTTTTCATAGATTTTAATTTTATCACTGCCCAAGTTTGCTTTTACGATTCAACCAACGTTTAGTTCAGTGAATTGTCCGCCTCATGTAACGCAATCGAACTCTGTCGTTGAGCTTCATAATCAAGTGTCACGCTACTGAAGATTCGCGTCTATTGATTAGCAGCGAATTTCAATTGTTTTTCTGCTTTTGAAATCCATCAGTATTAACCATACTTTTCATTTTAATTGCAATAACAAGAGTCGTTTGAAATTTCACATAATTTCATAACTTTTACCGATTTCTACGCCACAGTATTAGTATAAAACGACCCCAATATTACGAGTTTAGATCTTAAAATTAATTTATATTTTCTTCCCCTGGGCTTATGAACATACTATCTCTGAACAGGCCCCGAAGATACCCGAGGGGTTCGCGGAGCAATTACTTGACCTCGGTACTAGAAGGGGGAGATGTGGTCAGCATCTCGCTCCGACCGGTTTAGCCCCAGGGTAAATCCTGGTACTCATTTGACAGCAGGCTGAGTAGGCTTGGGAGTCAGTCTGGACGTTGAGGTGTGATCGAACCCAGCAACTCAGCGCTCTACCTACTGAGCCACACTGACTCTTCTCAGGGTTTAAACATATATTAAATTCTATTCCACCACCTACATCGTCCCATTCATAATCCTTCCATTACATCCATCCATACCTCCAATCACACTACACACTCAACCGTCACTTGGTAGACATTCAATAGAATGTAATATATGTAAAAGTCCTGAGGAAGAAGTACAGTTTTCGAAACGTTGGTAAAAACAAGTTAGTTTTATTTTCAGATCTAAACTCGTCAATTTATCTTCTGGTTTATTAGTGTAGATGTAACCGAAAACCTGAACTCCTACCTTGCTTTTGTGTCTTCTACATTTTCTGTTTTTCCGTTTACTCTTCTTGATGGCACCTTGTAATTTGACACCGTTGGGTTTCGGAGGTTCATCCTCTATTCTGCCCGCCGCATGTTCTTCCTGAAAGGAATTACGTGAATCATTCCAAAGTCAATTAATCAATTAAGTCACATATAGTGATAACAAGAATTAGGTTATGTCATTAAATAAATATCTATATCGAGTTACATCGTATTGATACTGAGAAATATCTTGTCAGAAACCTCATTCTACACTTATGTATACATTTCTACAAAATTAATTTGTGTACTTATATTCGTTCAATACGTTTCTTGAAACGCAAACAAAAATATGCTAGTGCACTGAATAAACTGTAAATGAGTTTCACAGAATCGCATCAAAAGAAAAACCCATTTTATGACAATTTAATATACATTCACAATCTTAATCGTTTTTGGTATTATTCTGATTATCTGGAAAATCTTAATGTTTATTTTCTAAACTCTTAACATCACCAAAATAGCAAGTTAGTTCGAAAGAAAAACATATCCTAGACGCGTCTAAAATGGCTCGTTTTGTTACGAAAATTTTACGTGATTTAAAATATTAAAATACGTTCAGATTAACAACTTTCTTCTTAATATTTACTTTTTTGTAACTTATTTTTGTCAATAATTTTTTACTTACATCACAGTTCATTACAAATATAAATCATTTAAAACCCATATTATTAAATATGCAATTTTGGTTGATAAATGATCAAAATATTTTCGTATAATTTGTATGGTACCTGTAAAGTAGATGGTCCTCTTTCCAAAGAGGTGTTTCCGCTGAATAAATCCATCCAGTTCGATTCATAAGGTTGTGAATCTGACACTCTGTTTCGTATGGGAGACCACAGTTTATATGGCTCGGCAAGTACCGTGCGCTGCACAAAGAAAATTTAACAACCCTTTTCTGATATAGCCCTTTATGGTGTGATACATGAAATTGCAGTTTCTGCTCTTTTTCGATACTCCAATACTCTTTTTACGTACAATATAAGTTGACTTTAAAGCATGATGTCACTGAGCTTTTAAAAACCTATTTGAGGAACTTTACTGGAAAGCACTTAAATCTTGCAAACAATGTATGTTGAAAATGGGGTGGGGCTTCCAATCACCATCAAGAATGACCAATTATTCACTTGATTGAAAGTTGTAAATCAGTTGTTAACTTATTTTTTTACAGATCAAAAACCCCACTAATATACCAATTGCTATCAAAACTTACACTTCGTAATAAGTATTATCCATTGACTGACGTGTATTTGTGTCATACTCTTATACTCTTATTAGTAAAATTGGTTTATATACGAATCGAGCTTCCTACCCCATGATTAATTTTTTTGTTCGCAACAGAAGAAAACAAAACAAATCTGATTATCTGATTTAAAAAAATTATTGAAGAAATGATTACAATGAACGGATTCCATTTAACAGAAAAATAACTAAAAATCCCAATAAATATACAATGGATAGCAACTTGGTATCCAACTTTAATTTCAGCGCTTTCTATTGGTTGATGATGTCAGTGATGCTGACATTTTAAATAGTGAGAAATGTCTTATCTAGGGTTGCCAATAATTTTTTTGGCAGCCTGGGGCATTTTGAATTTAAGACCCCCCCCCACAACCACCCCTCTTCCAACACGTCCCCCACCTTGGAATCGGTAGGTCTAATTTGGGTAAAAAGAATATACAAAAATATTTCAATATATTGTTCAATTCATTTACTTGTACTATCATTCTTAACAACTCTTAAAACGGACATTAAGATACTTTATGAATAAATAAACGAGAGAATATTTGAAAAAAAGCACAGTAACTTATACCACACAAATCTAAAATTTCTTGAGTTAGTATATTTTAACTATCGATTTATCAATATTTATTTATCAACAATATTTTATCTTCGCGAATCCCTTATTAAACCGAAAACGAAGTTGCGTTTCTCAATAAGAAGTTAGGGTCGTTATGCATTTAGAGCCAGTGTACGATTCCTTTCCAGAATTATTCGTTTTCTGGTATTGAGGACTATTTAAATCACTGTTTGTAATTTTATAAATATGCTGTGTAACTATATAACTATATTATGTGTATAACTAATACTACTTATGGAAATCTTTGTTTATATATAATTTATAGAAGTTGTAATTGACATTACCAAAAATGGAAAGATTGTATAGGTAATGTTTTGTCTCTCAGGATTAAGCTTTTTATGACGAAGGTAATTGACTTCTTATGTGAGGGTTATCGTCAATAGTGATGATGGTTTTTGCATTTAGGTCAAAAAATAGAAAGAATTCTTTTAATTATGTAGACGTTTCGACCTTTAATTGGGTCATCATCAAGGCTAAATTAACAACTTAAAACTACATGAAAAACCTCTACCCATCCCACAATCCAAAATTGTACTCATCTTGCAAATTTTGATCATTATATACTCCAAATAACACATGTTACACTGTTCTATTGCTTGTTTTGTGTGGCCTTAATTCAAAAACCATAATCCCTATTGTAATTGATTTCGTATTATCTATGAGAGGAGCACCCCCCCACTGTATTGGGATTGGCTCCATCCCCGTGACGGTGGAACTGCCCGCGTGGTCCATACCTGCGATCTGCCTGATAAAGATGCCCGAGTCTCATTTGCTTGAGAACAATCCATCATCAATCCTCTTTCCACCCCGTCTTCGTCGGCGACAACTACAAACGCTTCTTCGCACCTTCGCTCTTCCTCCAAAGGGACGCCCAGTCGCACTGAGAAGGCGCTCAACAAAGAGGCGACCCGAGACTTGCACCACGCGAAAGCCGTCGTGACGAAAGAACTGCACTACGCGGACGCAGCGGACGCAGCGGACGCGCCGGCCGCGATGCGAACAACTCGGAGCTGCAATACGAACTGAAGGAGTGTTATTCATGCAAGCTGCTTATTCACGATTGTTTGGACAAAAACAGAAAGAAGAAATAAAACTGAATGAATAAGACGACGATAGTCACCAGGCGCGTGGAATTATCGTCAAAAATTCTCAAGTTACAGAAAGAAATACGAGAAGTTCCTGTAATACTCCGGATGAGGAAAGGGGAGAAATAGTTCGTCAAATACTGTCGCATTTCATATAACTTTTTTCTTCTTCTCGGTCTTTAGTTTCAACTGAACATAGTCGTATTACGATTTTCACTCTGAGTTTTCAAGAATTAAGAATCGATTATAAGTCGTCAATAATTTTTATCCCGTAGTAATGTACTTCTGCAAAATAAATAACACTGTAGTTTTGTAGAAAAACGAAATATCTGGAAAAGATTTTTGCGTTTAGTGTCTTACATTCCCGATATTTTGGACTACGATCGCATACATATTGTAGTATGTAATATTCGAATTCCTCGTCAATCCTTGAGCTGGTTTCCAATATTAGGTTTTTCTATAACGATTGTTTTTTCACATACGATACTCAACGTGAAGACAATACAAAAAATATGTAATTCGGAGAAACCTCGCATATTAAAGAAAACTGATATTTTATCAATGTTCCTTCAAAGAATTGCTATCCGCATTGAACAAAGTTTTATGTACTCAGTCCACTTTTTTGCTTTTAAAGAACGAACAAAATTGCACAAGAAACCTTATTCGGAAAAATATTTCTACGCAAGAAAACGTTTTTTATTGCAGCATATCTACTTTTGAATAAAAAACATTAATAGCTTAAATTTAAAAAAAAACTCCTATATTAATTTTTATATGACGCACAAACTAGTCATTCAAAATTTTACTCATTCTATTCTAAAAACTGTTTTGATTGGAAATTTGATTAAAAAGGCGAAAATTAAAAAAAAAATAGATAGATTACATGTGCATTAAAAATATTTAACTCTGTCATCGAAAACATTAGATCTCGTCACGTTGGCGATCAGTATGTAATTTTAAAGCAGTGATTCCAAAACGAATTTATGAGGTCTAACCTCAAAATCGACGAGTGCGCCAATATACAGAACATGGGTGTCAACTATTTCATGCCCTTACGGCGTATAATATTTAATTATTTGTCATGAAATTAAAACGGGCTTTATTGAAGAAAGTCGCGGGCTTGTTTTCTGATGTCGTGACAATAATCAGCTTCACAAAGGAAGAAACAACAACAAAAGCATAGTGAATGAAAATAGCGAAGCACTGACGTTAATTTTTTCATACCTTACGCGGTAATGGAAAGAATAATTTGACGGAAAAATTCTTAAAATACTGTAGCACTGTGAACAGCAGTCATCTCACGTGACTCGAGAAAATGTGATGAAAGAGTCAAACGAAACTTTACATTTATTTAGAAATTTAAATTCACAAAATAATTTTCCTCGTTCAATAGTAAAAATCACTACTGCGAATTATCAATTCATTAGAACTCCTTCCATGAATAGTTCCAAGTTTCGTGAGTAGTTGACAACTTGACTTCAGTCAACGCTAATGAGTGTGAATTGAACAATTTCCTACCTGGGGTGACATGTCTGTTGAAACCTCCATGCTGACCCTCTGAAAATCCTTTTTTCCTCCTCCTCTCCTCTGCAATAACTTCGCATCTCGACGTCCCCTCGACCTTGTAAAGTTTTCCTCCTCAAGATGTTTTTCGTGCAGGGGATTGCAGTGGGGGTATTCTATATTATTCTAAAGGTTATGAATAAACTGGTAAACCAATATTAAATGTTCGTTTTTTAAATCTCAAATTTAATAAATTTTCTTAAATTTGCCGTCAATACATCATATGGGAATTACTATAATTAAATAAATAGTACACAAATAACTTCATTAGTGACATGATACACACGGTACAATCTCTATCCGACAACTGTGGTCTGCTGGTAGCGTCTTCGCATCCACAATTCCTATGAATGATAGAGCGTGGGTTCAAACCCTGCTCGGCCAAATTAGGTGAGGTTTTCAGCTGAGGTTTCCCTCACCTGCTTCAGTTCGGTACCACGACGGTAATTCAACATCTCTCCTTCCCAATTCCCTCTCCCAAGTTCAATGGTTAGGTGGCAGAGCAGGCTTCATGGTCTGAACCTCGCCAAAAGACACTAAATAAATAAATAAAATTAATATCTCACCTAACTACTCGATAAATAATTTAAAGTTAATTAAAATTATATTTGTATATTTTGTATTAATATATGAAGCGTGAAAAATAATATCACTGGTTTACAAAAATCCAATAAACTGAAGTAATCTTGGTGAAAAAACAGTAATATAAAACACAATTAATATAAATAAGATTGGAACCCAAAATATTACCTTACGTAATACTGGAAATTAAGAAATTGTTGGAAGCTTGGTTAAGAAATTTGAAGCGACGAATAAATCTCATTAATGTTCGTCAACGTTTTTCACTTTTGGAATGGACGATTAAGAAAGAGAAAATTTCCAAAATCAAATGACTATTCTGGTTTTACTAATTCTTCCCAATTTACCTGTTGGTGGGGGTACGATAAAATTGCTTCCTATATCCCCTTTTTCTAACACACGGTTCTCCTCGTTCTTTGACCAGGAAGATTCGTTCGTTTCATCATCTTTATTTGAAATCTAAAAGTTCTACGAACTTGTTTGTCCGGAACAAACCGCGTCTTACTAGATAAAACTACCAACGTTTCGGCTATCATGCTGTGGCTTTTTTTAGGGAAATGTCAGAGTCGTACGATAGCGAGTTAGATCAGCCCGACTATGAAGAAGGCCACAGCATGATGGCCGAAACGTTGGTAGTTTTATCTAGTAAGACGCGGTTTGTCCCGGACAAACAAGTTCCGGCCGCGGAAGCCTACTAAAAGTTCTATCTTTTTATACCTTGCATTTAATCTTCTCGAATTTAGATAATGTGTTTTCTGTATAATATCTCAAAAGAGATGAGTGTGGCAAGGTGAACCTTTTTACATTCTAAGCCTTAGAAATGATATATTTCAGCAAAGTATTGTCATAGAGACTTCAAAGACTAAAAAATGTAAGACTTAAATCAAGCTTGGAGTAATTTTCTTTAAAATTTCATGTAAATAAGTTTTCCTAGATCCGAAGACATTAAATGCAAAACGTAGAAAGGTAGTGCTTGGTATATAATTTAAGGCTTACAACCTTTTGCAAAGAGAAGGTTAAAAACTACAATCCCGGAGCACAAACGAATCAGTTTAACAAAGTGTATTAACTTGACATTTTGTTATTAATTATCACTTGATGGATTAGGACTTGAACAAGAAACAAATATCTGAGATGATACTAAAAAAAACCACGCACGGAAATTTGAATTCACGCACTGACTCAGAAAAGCTTTTATAATACAATATTATAACAGGTTTGTGTGACTTCTACTTGTTTTATAAACATATCCTAAATTTATATTAACCTTTAATACCTGGTCAATTGTTCTGTCGTAATGTTGCTTGTTATAATTTCTTACACCAGGTGACCACTCAAACCTAGAGTCAATTATACTTCTATCAACGTCTATTTTGAAATCTTATTAAATAAATAGTTAAAATGTTGTGTTCTTAAAAACATTTCAAAGCTGTTATATACAATGTTCTCGAAGTTTCATGCCGAATAATAATTCCATTATACAATTCTGGATACGCCGTGTAACACAAGAAGTAGAGAATAGAACTTTACAGATAGTTAGAAAATGTTTTTACGATTTGATTTCGCTCTCCTATGATTCTGGATGATCATGTTTTCTTAAATTACCTTACCACGAAAAAGTAATTATAATATTAATATAATATTAATATAAAAGCTTTTATAATATATTACTATATCATTTATAAATTATTACCATACTAATACATAAATATGATTTTGTTGGTAACTTTTAGTTTTACCAAAGAATTATTGACTTAGGTTTCTAGTCACATGAAGCAGAACCATTTAACTCAAAATGGAAGAAAACTACCCTGCGATCTATACAATTTTTCAAGTGAATGGTTTTTACTGCGAAAGCACATCTTTATTTGTTATTGATTGAATGTCAAATATTTAATCTCTATCAAGGATAAGTATCAGGTTACACAGTAATATCCGGGTTTAAGCTCCAAAATCCGTTGTTTTTTTTGGGGGGGGGGGGTTGTTTCGCTTGTCCTAGATTTGAGATTTCGTTGAGTTTATGACACTCTACCACAAGATATGAATCTGTCATATTGCAACATGACCGTCTTGGTTGTTGAACATTTAAAACCGTAAGTTAACAAGATTAATTGTTCTTCTGATAAATACATTCGCATTAATGCTCATAATTCATGTAGTTAGACAATCAAAAGAAATGAATTAAAATTGTAATTTGTCTTAAAAACGAATATAAAATTTCCTTTAATTACTTTTTCGATAGGAGAGGTTACTAGGGATTGTTGCTCGTAAAATATAAACCATTGTAGTTCACAGTAAGAAATAACCAATTTTTTTTCTTTTACATTTAAATTCTTTCAATTTATATACTTTTTATATTTGAAAACTTCTTTTTTAACTTCTTTTACTTACGCGCACATTCCAGGGTTATCTGCATATAATATAGAAATGCAAAATTTATTCTCTTGCGTAATATGTTTTTGGTAATAATACGACATAATATTGTTACAAATATATTGTTTTATTGATACATTTATATAAATACCAATTAAATTACAACATGACCAGAAAAGTGGCTCAAAATAAATATAAATTTTGTACAAAAATTTTATTTAACTTTCCGAAATACCGTAATTAGGGATGAAAAACAGACAATTACACCAATAAAACATAACTGTTGATTTTATGTTAAAACGGGCTGTCGTAAAACCTTTGTCAGTCAAATGACGTGAAAAATAATTTTCAACCAGAACCTCAATGACGGCTACTGTTCCTTTGACAAGACGGAATGGTCATTCACATTATCGGGAGATGCTCATGTATCCGAGAATCCCAGCTCCATCTTGTCGCTCCTGGAGGAACCTTGGTCAAAGAGAAGTTATATGAAAAACAGAATAAATAAGATGCGCGTTTCAGCTGTCACTGAACGCACGAGTCATGTCGTGCGCGTAGAAGATTCCCAAGAGCTCGACCTCGGCTCCGCGCCCAGCGACTCAGCGCCGGATTTCCTTTAGTAGCGGCGACCGTAGCACAATATACGAACATTGCCGGAAGAACAGGCGAGACCTTATCCGACCCTTTGGAAGGTAAAGAGCTCCCATGGCCATTCGATCCTGTGGAGAGAGGGTTGTTTAGAAATTGACGCGACGGAGAGACATAGTCCGTGGGAGTATCTTCTGGAGACATTCGGACAGCGGGAGATGGAGTTTCAGGGATGGTGTAGTCTCTCTGGGAGAGATCAGATACACTTTCGGAAGTGGAAGATGATGATGATGATGAGAATGGTGAAGGCATTGAATTGGAGGAAACGTTGACTGGTGAAGAAGAAGGATTCGAAGATGTGCGACCAATACGAGCTTCCCTGGAGAAGTCTCCGTAATCTTCTGGAGGTTGGTCAGCTCTCGGGGCAGGGAGCACGAAGAACGGGTGAGCGAGCGCTTCCACTGGTCTGATCCGTTGAGTCTGAAATGCAAAGAAATAAAAATTAACATCAGTAAATATGTTTTTGATGATGCCCTTCCTGTAAACCAGTGATACTACTACAAAGTTAGCTACGTATTTTAATACCGACGGAATACAAACAAATTTGTATTCAATAAAACNCAAAACGAAGTATCATCGTCACTGTAGATTATTCGGAAAAACTGTAGATATTCGGAAAAATTGAAAACTATTAAAATAACTCTAAATACAACATTAATTATTACAACTGGCCGCAATCTCTAGGTGAGAGACATCTCTGTATATAAAATTCGTGTCTACCCGAAAGAAAATCGGAGAAAAATCCGGGACAGGGTGGGGCAATGGAGTTAATGTAAATCATTGAAATAGTTTTTTGTACTAATTTAAAGAAGATACGGCAGAGTTAATTAATATACCATTAATTATAAATTTAGGTTGTAGTTTGTTTCTTTAACACATAAGAGAGTGTGTGATCCGCTTCGTACCACTTGTTGCAATAAATATTTATACTCATTACCGTCAATGCTCAAAAAACAATACATTCAACAGTATACAGTGGTCAAGATCATAATCTCAATAGCATTGTTTAGATTTTGAGCTTAGATATTGCCGATTGTCTTACTACTTTTTCGAGTTTAATACGAATGGACATGCATTAAGATGTGTTGTTGGCCAGTCTGTTTATATATTAAAATTCATGGTCTTGGCAATTTAAAATGCACAAAATAACTCTTTATATCAATGTACTTGAGGATTTAATGTAGCATCTCACCTGGTCGAGGTCCAGCATTGCTTTGACGAGTCCCACACACAGATGCAGAGCCTCCGCAGCAGGGGTGAGTTGCGCTGGGTCGTGAGGGGCGGGTGCGAGATCAGCAGGTGCAGCGTGGGGTGTAGGGTCTGTGGGGGTGGGAACATGGACGTTATCACTGGGGACAGATAGCGCTCTACCTCGTGCCAAGGCTCGGACGTAGCGCGGTCCCAATTCGTCCAAGCTCCGTAGCGGACGTTGGCTGTCATTCAGCGCTTGTCTTCGTCCTGTTTGTTGTTCCACTTCGCCGTCAGACTAAAGAGAAAACAAGAACAAAAATGCTTGTATACTCTTAGCAAACGTTTAATAGTTCATATACAGCGTGATCCCGAATTCATGGTACAAATTTTACGGTTTGGTACAGGACACTGTTACCGTCATTTATTATATAGGAATGAATGGGTGCTAGTGACGTTCTGAGGCACAGGCACAAGAAATACATGTGATCGCTCCTCGTATCCGTAGATGCTAATCTAATATCCGTAGTTGCTGTACGTGTGCCTGAAATACCTCTTTGGCATCTAACCTATATAACCGACCTCGCAGAGTACGACAGCGACTTAGGTCTGAACGACTCCGACATTGCCCTGAAGAAGGCCACAGCATGATGGCCGAAACGTTGGTAATATTATCTACAAAGAAGCGATTTGTCCCGGACAAACAAGTTCATACTGAATTCGGTCGCAGAAGCCTACGCTTATATCTTTGAAGTCTACGCCAATCGCTCACCAACGCATCAAACATGTATCACTGTTGGTGAACGCAATTTTGAACAGTAATGGTAAACATTGCACCTGTCAATGAACACTTTTGTCTTTCCTTTCAGCTCTAATTTCCTGTGTTTGCGCCTCACTTGTCCCTATAGCCCTATAGCATAAATAATTGTTACAGTGTACTTTACCAACCCTTAAAGTTTGTACCATGAATTCGAGATCATTCCGTGTTACAAAGTATGCCAATGTTTTAAAGGAAACATAAAATGTAAATCAATGTCAAATTAAAATTTTTTCACGTCATCGTTATGAACATTTATGTATTTACAGTTACAAATAATGCAAGGTTTACAAGTAATTGGGAAAGTTTTTGATTGTCTAGGGATTCTAGAAGTATAAATTACAACTGAAATATATTTATTCTACAGACGAATTTTTGGGTAGTAGAGGATGTTCATCATAAAAATGAAATATTAATATGTACGTATAATAATTAATATTATGTTCAATTTTTCCTCGCGGTGTTTCACTAACATCATCATGTCATTACTTTCGTTACTTACTAATCAAACTCGTAATATCCTTGCTTGAATTATATTACTTAAACAACATGATTTACTAGAATAAAAGGGATACAATATCTTTAATTTATCAAACTTTTCTGTCACATTTTATGGTTATAGCGTAGGAAAACGATTAACATATTAACTTTATTTGAAATGTAACAGAACTGCGGGAAAAGAAGTTACTATATACTTCGTTATATCAAACCAGGTAGTACCAACCTCATGAAATAAACTACGTGACATTCTCCTAAAATTGTTTGAACTTAATTGTGAAAAAAATAAAATCGTGCTTGGGCATTGTATTATATGAGTATTTAGAATATTTGTATATTGTGTCAAAAATAGTCGAAGACGCACATCCCATCGTATACATTGAACGAACAAGAACAAAAAATAAGCAAATGCAAAATTTAAACAGTAATTGTTGTAATAAATATATGTTCCAACTAATTAATTTTAACATTTTTTTGGGGGGAAGGCTAATTGTAAAGAATCGTTACTTGATACCTTTTGTAGCGAAAAGAGAAGATTAATCTATTCTCCCAAGGGACCTTTAGATGCTTTCTTGGTCTCATTAGTTTCGTTTCTTATGTTCATTTCCTTTGATTCATTGCCTTCATTATATCTGCACAAGAAACATCGCCGTTCACTAAAAATCCTTGGTTCACTATCCTCACACACACAAATTACGGAAAAAATATGAATGTGTTCTTTTGTACACACTAGAAGTGAAATTTAAGTCCCCTCTGGAGGCTCAGGTGGTAGCATTCTTGCACTTCACCAAGGCATTCCGGGTTCAATTCCGGGTGGTGAAAGAAAAATTTGCAGCTTTTCACATGAATGTCCCAGTTCACATTGCTGTGACTACTGAAAAGCGACCCTCCTCCTATCTTACTGTTCCTAACTAATTACTTCGACTAACCTTTGTACGTGGGTAGTTGTAGGTAAATCCAGCTAAACAGTCCACCTACTAACAATGACCTACCACCCAACTCCTAACTCCTATCGCTCCATGTAGATAAGCTTCAATAGCACGCTACATTTCCCATTTACTAATACTACAATGAAAGTGAAATTTTGTAGTTCCTTAGACAATACATTTTTCGGAGTGGGTTTATAATCATTTGAAACTTAGTTTTTACTTATTTTATTGCTTCTTTGTCATATCATGACTAGATATGTATAACGACGACAGAAACTTCAGCGAAGCCTTCCTAGAGAAACGAAGTACTTTAACGATTTCTATCTGCGCTCTGACACAAGTCACATCAAAACTCTGATTCTCTTCACGTCAAAATGTCACTACATGCTAATTCTTGTTTATGGGGAAAATTTTTATATTTGAATTTAAAAATTTCATTGTTCAGTAGGTATTTATAAGTCACGTTCGAAATCAGTTCGGTAAGTTTAAGTGCACATTTCTGATATATCAGTGAGTCATTCAACCAGTCAGTCACACATCAGGGATTATGTAACTTTTTTTTTCCATTTTAGTTGTATTATCTCCGTGCCGCGACCATCAGGTTATTGGATCACCTCTTTTTTATCTGTTTATTATATCATCGTCTTAATCAGCCGTTATTTATTCTTATCGTCACATTTCCATGTTGTTGTTTATCTTTTCATGTTCGCTTCTCATTTCTTTCTTATTCTCCCTAATCTTATTTCTCATTCATCCTTAATAGATTTCTCTTTCGTAATCACATTTTACATTAAATTGGCTGATGGTTTCTTTTGACGCTTTTTTTCCTATCTTCTATTGCCTTTTCTATGACTGTCGCACATAGCCTCCCCCGAGTTGCCCCAGGGAAGTTTCTGTCCCTACCACGGAAGAGCTTATATAATATAGGACTACTCTGTGCAACTGGCGGTTAGTAGGCTACGTGCGACCCGCGAAGTAAGTACACTTTCCATGGAACGTCGGGTGGCCATAACTTAGTTTTATAAATATATTCTATCAGAATTAATAATTGACACGACATTTCCGATGACAGAAAATTGAAATCATCCCGTCGTGCATTACACTATATAAACATTTATTGCAATACTAAATATCAAAAATCCTATTAAAAATAAAGAAAGATGCAATATAATTTTTCTAGCTTGGAAAAATGTAAATTTGTTGATGATAATCAAGAATATTACGTTAAAAATTAATTAATGTAACTAATTAGTTTAATTTCTCGGACAATATTTTACCAAATTCCCTTTCGTGTCTGCGTGAAATTTATAGAAAATGGGTCGAGGTTTAAGATAAGTTGAACAGCGCAGATGCAGGGTAAAAAGGTGGAGAGATGAGAATACATTTGAGTTTACCTTGAGCATAAGTATCGCCTGTCCGTCGACGACGTCCAGACGGAAGAACACCCCAGCACGACGCGCATTCTGAGCCACGTTGCACTGTGGCAAGCCTTGTGCGGCGCAGATATAGCGCAACTGGTCGTATTCACTGGCTCCGGGGAACAACGTGTGTCCTAACAGAAGTGCTCCAGCCACACAACCCAAGGACCACATATCAGCAGCCGCGCTCAAACCAGCGCCCAGCAACACCTACAACACAATGTGACACACACACCCCACGATGAGCTCCAGGATTCTTACTCATTGTGATTCTTTAAGGTAGTACTAGCGTAGGTAGAATTAAATCACTAAAATATCTTAAATCGGCGTAAATAAAGAGAGTACCATGTACTCATTGTGATTTCAACGTTAGAAAAACATACTTCACCGGCCATTGAACTCAGATAATTGCAATAATAATTGCGCCTTATGGAAGAAACACTTATTTTCAAAACAGACCAACGTTTAAATCGGGAAAGTGAGGGAAATTTTCTTTAATTTATAGTAAATTTTCTGTACTGTTTTTACATTACTTTAATCTATAGGTCGCCGAACATTTGAGGAAGATATTTAACTTTTTCCTTTGAGGTGAGATGTGGCACAAATCACGAAACCGTTGGGCTCTGTCGTCATGTTTGTACTTATGCTCTTGTGCTTTTCAAACAGAGTCAAGCGAGTTCTTGAATATTGTTAGTAATACACTTGTATCTGATAGATACAAATCAAAATCATACTCTTTCTTCGTTATTGTTCATATTGATGTTTTTTTAATAATTAGAATAAAAATAAAGAAAACTGTTACTGTTATAGTAATTTGACTAACTTCGAGCGCTAGCCAAACCTTAACGGAAAATGTATAAATCTGTTTGGAGATATCTCACGTATAAATTACAGATCTATATATGGAATTCGCTGTAGGGGTAGTTTGAAACCTAAATAGCTTTACAGGATATCAATTTAATATTTCGTTAATTTTTATTTAAATTTTAAAAGAATTAATTCTTAATACTTGATAACGTGTTACTGCCGTTCCTCATTTCGCGATAACTATAAATCATCCAGAGCTATTGGTTCATAGAGCTGTATGTGTTTTCATGACTGCAATGGCTTAAAGCTGCATAAATAGGCTGCATTGATAAATTTGCAAAAAAAAAAACCCCTGCCAGATATCCTTTCCTTCCTCTGATTATGCATCTAATTCCAGGGAAGTCACATCCGAAGTTTTTCCTCAGTGTAAGTAATAATTTTATTTTCAATTTGTTTTTACTCAAAACGTATTTCTATTTTTACTTGGAATTGCTCTTTGTCTTGTCAAATAGTCCGAGGAACATCGTTACAACTAACTCCGATGGCTCAGGTGGTAGCGTTCTCGCTCTTGACCAAGTCATCCCGGGTTCAATTCCCGATGGGGCCAGAAAAATGTGTCACTTTTTACATGAATGTCCCACTTCATATAGCGGTGACTGCCGAAAAGCAAAACTTCCTTCCTCTTTCCAGATCCTCCTAGTATCAATAACTCTTATGTTACTAACCGCTCCACGTGGGCCAAGTTGTTGGTAGACCCAGCTTAGCGACCCACCTACTAAAAATGACCTACTACCCAACTCCTAACTCCTATCGCTCCATGTAGATAAGCTTCAATAGCACTAAGCTACATTTCCCATTTACAAATACTACAACAACAAAATTAACGTCGCGTCATCCCGTTTTACATTCCGGCAACTTTCCAGCAAAGGCCCACTGTCAAACAATCAATGTTTACCTCAGGTTGTAGCTCAGATGGTAGCGTTGTCGCTCATCAGCGAATCATCCTTCTTTCCTTTATCCAGCTCCTCCTAGTATCAATAACTTTAACTACTTCTACTAACCCCTCCACGTGGGCCAAGTTGTTGGTAAACCCAGCTAACCGGCCCACCTATACTAATACCATTCTACCCTCCTACCTTCTAACTCCTATCGCTCCATGTAGATAAGCTTCAATAGCACTAAGCTACGTTTCCCATTTACAAATACAACAATGGAAAAATGGAAAAAACTAACTCACCTCCGGGGCACGGAAGTGCCTGGTCTGCGCGTAGGCGCAGCGTCGCCGCGCACTGCCACCAAGGCGCGCGCAGCCCCCTCGCGTGCACTCGGCTGCAGTCACAGCGCAGCTGAAGTCGATGAGTTTGACGCGCGGCGGCGCTCCCGCGGAGCAGTCGTTTGTCACCATTATGTTGTCGGGCTTCACGTCCGCGTGAACGATCCCCAGTGTCTGTGCTCACGCAGAATAATGCTCAGTCAAAGCAATAACGAAATTGGACATTGGATACAAATTATTTGACAGGGGTATGCAACAGGGGCTACAGCCCCCCCCCCATTGAACCAGATGTCTCAACAGAAAATTGAAATGAAAAATGGCATACATTGTAAAAGTGTTACCAGATTAATAATTATTGTTATAATAATATAATTGTTGTAATTAATAATACGATATAATAACTTTAATAAATTGTTATTGTTATTAACAATACCAGATTGTTAATTACTTATTTAAAGTATTTTATTTAAAGACAATAGTTATAAAATGTGTAATAAAACCATAANCCCCCCCCCCGTTGAATACGCTTTAAATCAGCCACTGGGTCGTATACTCAGGAGTAAAAGCGGAGCTGATGACTGGATGTCCGTGCTTCAATCCCCAGTGCTATTTTTATCACTCCGTAAAATCCACACTGTCTCCCAGTCCCACTCAGCCGACTGTAAAATGAGTACCGGGTCTATCCTCAACCACGATAAGTTCGAGAGCCACATAAAATAAATAAATAAATGACTTTATTAGTGGTGAGGCTCAGACAGAGGTCTGCTCTTCCGCTAATCACTTTGAAATTCTTTACAATTTTTTTCTTCTCCACATCTCGTAGTGCTGAGATCTAGATATTTTGCNCTTCTCCACATCTCGTAGTGCTGAGATCTAGATATTTTGCAGCTCTACCTCCGTAAATCCCATGGTACACCTTCGGGGTCTACAAAAGGCACTTTTTTTTGTACATATACCCAACTTACTATGGATGATTAATCAATTTGGATATCGTGATGTTGACAGAAATAATTAATTTCCCAAAAAAACAATATAGTCACCCAAACACGTTGCAACGATTATTTTGTCATCACCATTAGTTCCAGATAATGGGAATCAAGAATTTTTCTTTTGTAGTAACATTTTTTGCACTTAACGTTTAATAGAACAAAAATGCTTGATTCCCGTCATTTGTAACCACCGACGACGACAAAATAATAATCAGAACTTGTTCGGTTGATAATACTGTTTTCTGCGGAAATTCATTATTATATCAAGAATACAATGAGTAATCTATTCTCTGTATTTCTATTACCTCTATTCAAGAAACCTTGGTATTATTTCTCTATGTTAATAATATTTTGTAAGTACAAATTTGGACTTAATTGGTGGGTGAATCTTTTTGTGATTCTTGTATTGTCTCTTTATATAGTAAAAAAACTACACTGTAGTTAGAAACGTTTAATTTTTTCAATATTATTAAAACGGCGCTATTTTATCTATTACAACAAAATAACTAGTTGACTTTACATTAATATATTGTCTTTTAAATTAGTTTATTGTCCTCCACGTGGTCATACGCATTTTGTAGTTTTTGACAATAAATTTATTATTATTATTATTACATGACTCGAAAAGTTCATTTTTTACTTTCATTTTCCTTTATATTACATTGTTTTTGTTTCTTCTGAGATCTTATTTGGGTAACATGCTCTCCAATATCTTTTGGTTTTACTGAAATGGGATCGGAAATAAACACAAACATTCAAGATGTTTATAATTGAGAATAATAATAATAATAATAATAATAATAATAACGCTTTTTACTTTTCTTTACGTTGTGCTGGTGCTGGAGATATGTAACTAGGCGAATGACACGAACAATCGTTCAGTAAAAAACTGAAAGTGTAGTTATATGTGTACTTTGTTTTAATTAAACTTACAACGAAACGCAAGTTACTAAAGACGAAATTTAATTTTTCATCTCGTTAATGAGCGGAGTATAATGAAACAAAAAAGAGCTGAGTATAATGAAACAAAAAAGGCGTAATTGTGCAGAACTCCATATGTAATTGACATTACACATGGATCATTTTTCCTAAATCGTGTGATTGTTGTTTGGAATTGAAGTGAATTTATACTAACATAACGATTTAGTAATATGTAGGTCATTCAGAACAAAGAGAAAATTTATTATTGCATTTTTTTGTTTTACCTTTCGCTTGGAAAGTCCCAATGAGTACGATCGCTAGGCAACCCTCATCATAACATTGAGACTAGAATGGTCTAATAAGTAGTAATAGTAATAATAATAATAATAATAATAATAATAATAATAATAATAGTAATAATAATAATAATAGTAATAATAATAATAATAGTAATAATAATAATTTATTAATCTGCAAGTGAGCAATGCTCGGTGGCAGATAGAAAACATAATAGACATAATAAGAATATATATAATAAGATAACGTGAAATAAAAAAAATCTTCGCGCAAATATCTATAAAATACACACACACGGAATAAAAAGCTAAGAAAATTAGTACACAATAAGCGAAAAGGATAATTCACCTATAAAATTAAAAAATTAAGTTAGGTGAATATGTGTATATTCACATATGTACAGAAACACTTTCACTTACAAACAGATACAGACACACACTCATACGTACAAGCACGCTTCAATATACACACGTATACCATTACTCCACCTATAACCTCAATGTCAAAATAATTGCTATAATATAATTAAAAGAACTATAAAAATAACGCCAAAACAGGATTGCTGTGAACAGTCACGCACACGCTTCTTGAAGAAGCAAGAAGACGGTTTGCGGAAACATGTTATTCTTTCTGGTAAGTTCGTAAGTGTTGTTGCAGGTAAGTTATTCCAGTCTACAATGGTTCTATTCACAAAAGAGTACTTACGATAATAACATAACATAGTGCTGCGTTATTGTACTAATATGTTTTTAACAGAGGTATTTTGAATGATATGAGCTTTCTGATTTTGGTTATTTGAGGAAATACTCATATTCTACGTGCACGTGTAATATCCCACGGAGATGAGATTCATTTTATAAGAAAATCATGCGTCGCCTTGNATGTTATTCTTTCTGGTAAGTTCGTAAGTGTTGTTGCAGGTAAGTTATTCCAGTCTACAATGGTTCTATTCACAAAAGAGTACTTACGGTAATAACATAACATAGTGCTGCGTTATTGTACTAATATGTTTTTAACAGAGGTATTTTGAATGATACGAGCTTTCTGATTTTGGTTATTTGAGGAAATACTCATATTCTATGTGCACGTGTAATATCCCACGGNGTTTTACGGAACGCGTTTCAACCCTACGTATCTTTTTCTTCCTTGTGTCTACACGTGGGAAGATGCGTAATAATTTTCGACTAGGTGAAAATGGCGACGTGTCGGATATCGAACCCGGGATTCCTGAATCGATCGTAGGGGTGATAACCACTGCACCATCCGTTCGCCTTCAACAATTGGCCTGGGTGGAAATGACCGAAAGTTATCACGTTTCAACACTGCTTGGGACTTTTCTAACCTAATTCGTAATCTCCTTTGTAGGTTGAATTCCTGACCCAACTGCGGGAAGCGCATTGTTGCGACCACATCGTGCAATGCCTCGAATGGTTCACGCATTGCGAGCATACCTGTATAGTGTTCGAGATGCTGGGTCAGACGCTGGAGCAGCTGGCGGAACAGAATCGGCCGGCGCTTCTACCGCTCACGCACACGCGCTTCGTGCTATGGCAGTTGCTCAGCGCTCTCCAGCAGCTCAAGGTGAGCCAATCAGCAATCAGGAGGTTTTTAAAAATTCTAGGGGGCATCCTCGCATATTATTTAGTCTTAAAATAATACTTCCATAAAAAATACAAATTTTAATTTACATATGTTTAAGGTTGGTAGCGACCCCTAAAATACTGAAATTAAATCTGAAATTATATAAACATGATTCGACGACAAGTTATTTGTAATGAAGTATTTCCAAAAGTCTCCCTTTCTTCTGTGTAACAAGCCTCAAAGAATGAAAGTCAGATTATGAAACATTGACATAGAAAGATCTAAAATCACTGAACCCATTTTTCAAAAAAACAAAAATGATAAAAAAATGTAGGAGACTATTCAATCAAGTTGCAGAAATATATGCGTTGTTTCAAAACTTTCTTATTGAGCTATAAAGTAACTATATTCAACAAAATATAACTGTTTTGTACTGTGTAATTTTAGATTTATTTGAATGCAAAGTTTGTGACTTTATGATAACGAGACCAACACAATACGTAATGTGATAAGTATCTTGAATATCGTAGCAGGACCCAGTATTCGAAGTTGTCGAATGATTTTGTACTACTTGCTTTTTAATTTTAAATCTAAAAATAAGTTCTAACCAAGATAATTTTTCGAAATCAAGAAAACAATATTAAAAAAATAAACAGTTCCTTGTACAAATAAATTCGCACACGTTCCAACTTTTTTTTCCCTTCGTTTTAATTATATATTTATATAAGTTGGAACGTGTGCGAATTTATTTGTACAAGGAACTGTTTATTTTTTTAATATTGTTTTCTTGATTTCGAAAAATTATCTTGGTTAGAACTTATTTTTAGATTTAAAATTAAAAAGCAAGTAGTACAAAATCATTCGACAACTTCGAATACTGGGTCCTGCTACGATATTCAAGATACTTATCACATTACGTATTGTGTTGGTCTCGTTATCATAAAGTCACAAACTTTGCATTCAAATAAATCTAAAATTACACAGTACAAAACAGTTATATTTTGTTGAATATAGTTACTTTATAGCTCAATAAGAAAGTTTTGAAACAACGCATATATTTCTGCAACTTGATTGAATAGTCTCCTACATTTTTTTATCATTTTTGTTTTTTTGAAAAATGGGTTCAGTGATTTTAGATCTTTCTATGTCAATGTTTCATAATCTGACTTTCATTCTTTGAGGCTTGTTACACAGAAGAAAGGGAGACTTTTGGAAATACTTCATTACAAATAACTTGTCGTCGAATCATGTTTATATAATTTCAGATTTAATTTCAGTATTTTAGGGGTCGCTACCAACCTTAAACATATGTAAATTAAAATTTGTATTTTTTATGGAAGTATTATTTTAAGACTAAATAATATGCGAGGATGCCCCCTAGAATTTTTAAAAACCTCCTGATTGCTGATTGGCTCACCTTGAGCTGCTGGAGAGCGCTGAGCAACTGCCATAGCACGAAGCGCGTGTGCGTGAGCGGTAGAAGCGCCGGCCGATTCTGTTCCGCCAGCTGCTCCAGCGTCTGACCCAGCATCTCGAACACTATACAGGTATGCTCGCAATGCGTGAACCATTCGAGGCATTGCACGATGTGGTCGCAACAATGCGCTTCCCGCAGTTGGGTCAGGAATTCAACCTACAAAGGAGATTACGAATTAGGTTAGAAAAGTCCCAAGCAGTGTTGAAACGTGATAACTTTCGGTCATTTCCACCCAGGCCAATTGTTGAAGGCGAACGGATGGTGCAGTGGTTATCACCCCTACGATCGATTCAGGAATCCCGGGTTCGATATCCGACACGTCGCCATTTTCACCTAGTCGAAAATTATTACGCATCTTCCCACGTGTAGACACAAGGAAGAAAAAGATACGTAGGGTTGAAACGCGTTCCGTAAAACGTTCAGAGTAACTGCTGTTTGGAGTCCAACTAAGATCGTGTAATACATGTTACTATTTACAAGTGGGTTTCATTGGACTCGCCTTCAATTGCAGATAATTTTTTGGGATCCTTATTTAAGTCTCACAAAAATGTTGGAATGTCTGCAAGTACTTATCCGAAGCACCAATGCACTAAAAATTTTTTAAACTAAATTATATTTGGAATTCAATAACAGCCTCGTATTATTGTACCGTCATAAACAAAGTTCTCCGTTTAAGTTCTATTGGAAGTGTTTATATAATTCTTGGAGGACTCGTACGATGACCAGGACGGCCCTGCTTAGATAATCTTTTTAACTATTTCATAATAATACATTCATGTTTTAAGGGTGGAAATCAAACACTGCGGATTCAGACATCGGTAATATCTCTGCGGACGTAAGATAAAACGTCCGTGAGAAAATTGGCGTCGTTAAAAAATAGTGATTTTGAAGGCCATAAAGTCGTAATGGTTCCAAGAGCGCATTGACTCCTTCACTTTTTATCTTAAATTATTGCTGCGTGGCAGTTGTTTTGATTCGTGGCAGTACTCTTGAAGGTGTAACATGACTTACCCACGGGATAACCGTGGTATCTGTCGTCACGGCCACTAAATGTTGTCTCCTTCGAGAATGCGTGTTGCTTGATTGGTTACTTCAAAATTGTCTGCAATTTAAATGTTTTAAGTGTACAACGACTTAATACAACTTTGTATTCATTACCCATTGTTGAAGTGTTTTTATCTAGTTGTGTATAGTTGCTGTCGTGTATTACATTTGTTTCGAGAGTTTCAAGGAAACGAAAAAAAAAAAAAAAAAAAAATAACAATCGTACCGAAAACAACTACAAACGCTCTAAACGAACCTTCTAATTAGTAAATCAAGTTTTTATTAAAAAAATGACTGAGTAATTTTCTTTTGAGAACGTAGTTTTTAAAAAAGTAGTTAACATAATAGTGATAAACTGTTATTTTAATTTTCCATGTGTGGGGTGTGTGTGTTTTGACGATGCACCTTTGCCCCTAATAAGAATGGATTTCATCTGTCATATACGTTATATGCCAAAACAAAAAAAACTAGTGTCCTCTTTTTACCAAAAACCATTACCTCTTTTTTGCCGGCTTCAGAAAACCGAGGGTTGGAGTTTAGGACCTTCACAGCAACGAACTGCTTCGATCCTACTTCACGACATTTCATGACCTAAACGTACAGATATTTCGTGTAGAATTAGCAAGGGAATAAAAAGGACAACTCCTAAAAATAAATTATTTAAGTACTTTTATTAATTAGCAACTGAAAATAAGCGTACGACTTTGACACAGATATATTTTAATAAGGTCTCTAAATAATATACAGCGGTAGGAGGGAGCGAAATTTATTGTGAACTTTGGATCAAAAGATACAAAACAAGCGATGTTTTGTTTAAAATCGAACATGAAAAAATGAAAATGACAAGATTTACAGCAGACAAATTTATTAAAAATTTTAAAAAATTCAAAATACGCTTGTCTGTAAAGCTGACTGTGCACGTTGATAAAAAATTACACCATGGAGTTCAAAAACTGTTAAAAATACTTGTAACGTCAAGAGTTAAGTCATTTTTGACTCCAATGTGTGAGAAATTTTAAAACCATTGTTTAAAATTTTATTGGTGTCGACGTGAACACTGAGGTATACAGACTACCTTGTTTTAAAATTCTTCTCAATTTTGATAAACTTGTCTGCTGTGAATAAGATCACTTTATTTCTTCATTGCACTATTTTTGCAGACGTTAAAAACAATATTGGTATTAATAAAATCGAACATGTTAGTTCGAATATTTTGAAAACCACAATTTAAACACGAATGGCTATCCAGTCGAAATTAAATTAGTTTTTGAAAACTTTTGACACCGTTAGCAAATTATAAGAAAATTTCAGAATATGTCACCGAGTTACTATTTATAAGTACTATTTATAAATACTTAATATTAATCACAAAAGAAATAGAGGAATATATTATGAATTATTGATTACTTACTTTTCCATAAACACCTTTTCCCAATTCACAAACTACCTCATATTGGGCATGACTAGATTGTAGAAGATTAGAACCGTCTTTTAATTCCTCTTTCACGGCCTGAACCTGAAAAAGAAAGTATTTCCTCTGTAATTTTCTCTGCGACATGTGTCACTTACAGAGGGCGTTGAGTTTTAAAAAGGATGAAAAATAAAACCGTGACAACTGTTGAATTTGTCGTTTCACGTCCATATTGGAATTCCATGAAACTTCATTCAATGTTGATAAAATAGAAGGAAACCTATCACTAAATCTAACAGTGAAATGGAGTCTCATGGATTAAATTTTCGTTTTGCCGCCAGTTTTTTTCATCTGTTTGCTACGCAAGTTTGTTAAAGGGATATTATTTCTGTGTAAAATGTTTTCTTTTCATTAAATGGAGCGCTCATGTGTGGGATTTTTTATAGAAAAAATTTATTACATGCGACGAAAAAATGTTTACGCAAGGTCAAATATTGCGAGATTAATAAACTTTGTCAAAAAACTCAGTTACAAACTGCGTATGACCACGTGGAGAACAATAAAGTAATTTACTCTCCGGAAGCAAGCAAGGGACCATCCCATCAATTCTGATCAAGGACCCTAAGGCAGAGGCGGATTTAACATTTCATCATATAACTAACGGTAAAAAAATAGTTTGACACGTGTTATAGTATTAACAAATACCAACAAATATTGTATTTAATAAAACAAAGTCATTTCATACGTAAGTATTATTAACAAGCTATAAATAATTCCGAAAGTATTGCTCATAATTCCTAACTATTAAATAACACTAAATTCGCGAATAATTATTTCAATAGATGCCGCCCCAACGCAAATAACCTAGCGAGTCTTTATAAAAAAAAATCCGTCTCTACCCGAAGGAAAACTGGAGAAAAACCAGGGCCAGGATTGGGCTACAGAATTAATGTACACAACCGTGCCAGGTTATTGAGTACAGTATATACTAGCAGTTGCGTTAATGCTATTTTTCTGACGCCACATACAAGCATTTTCTATTTTTCAACCAGTTATTTCCTTGAAATAAAATACATTATGTTTCGAGCATCAAAATTATTGAGTAAAAAGTATAAATTACTCATCAGCTTGATACTATTTACAAAGACATTTCAACCGCAAATATTTGTGTACAAATTGAAAGGAAATGAAAGAATAAGTATTACATATTGGATAACATCGCTGACACAAAATAAACTTGAAAGAAACATGAAACCATGAATCATATTCTATAAAACGAAACCAATAGTTTACAAAACTAATGAATGGAAACGTTTAGTGTGTTAACAGCGGGTAATTTCTTCGAAAAAAATAGAATTAAATCATGTTTTACAACTTATGTTATAAAATATCAACTATTTTTTCAATATTAGCGCATCCTTGAATTGATTTCTGTTGTTAAATAAGAAAATAATTTGCTCCACGGGGCCTTTTATTTACACATTATCGTAGGTTAATCGAAATATTTATTTGGACCGGTTCTGAGTATGTAATTGGGTTGTAAACTGAATATATATATATATTATGATAGTGAAATACACGTCAACATATCTCTATTGGCAATACGTCTCGTTGTGAAACTTTTTATCCTTTAGTATTACTTCGAGATTGGTTGGGTATTGCTATAGTCAATAGACATAAGTACATATAATATATTATAATTATATGTCATTTCATTAATTTAAACAGTTTTAATGACACCTCGGTGATTATAAAGCTGGATGCGGAATTATATATATATTTTTTTGGTATGATTTCGAATAAATTTTGATTATTCAATTTCGGATTTTGGATTATTTTCATAGTTACAGTTACTAGCAATACTTTCGGAAAAACTGGTAAAAGGACTAATCTGTAAAATAAATTTTTTAAATAAAAAGTTGAATACAAAATTTGTTACAGGTCTGTAGATATTACAAGAAGGGGCTATCTATTTTTATTCTGGGCTGCGCGTTCCGTGATATTGCATTTGGAGCTTAAAAATCTTTACAATTTACCACAGCTCTTGGAATGCTCCTCCGCACAGGTGCGAATATACGAACTTTAGTTGGAAGGGGGAGGGTAAAAAATCGTGCAACAATGCTCGTATAAATATTTGTTTTGTAAATTATTATATATTTTTATTGTTTATATGAAAAATCTGTAGGTATTTAAGGAAAATGCAGTCTATTAATGAACATTTCAAAGGAGTTTTTTTTTTTGGGGGGGGGGATATGACAATCGCGGATTCCTTCGCATGGTCATAAGCAATCTGTGACTACATTTTTGACAAAACAAAATTATATAGATGATTGTATGAAACGCACCTGCTGACATTGACTACCTCCTTGGCATGATGGGGCGCATTGGGGAGCAGCGGAGTTGAAAACAGCTGCTTCGCGAGCTCTTTTCTTCAAAATCTGAGAGAAAAGTAACAATTCAATAACAAACATTGGACATTCAAACAATGCAGAGAGGATTTCAATGAACTGAAAATTTTCACAGATGACGTGTGTGTTGACCACAGTAAAAACTATTGAATAATTTTTGAGAAATTACCTAATTGTACTTTGATCTTCACACAATTATGCATTAAATATTTTCCTTTAAAAATCCGTAGCACGTACAGCATTTTTTACAATATTTTTTTATATTTAAATTTATTTATATTTAAGAAAACGATTAATGAAATTGACTGGTACGTTTAACCAGAATCGCTGCTCACAGACAGACAACACGGATCGAACACACGAGAAAAATGTTTTTTCGGTATCAGGGACGCAAACGGAAACAATAAAACTTTGCTATATAAGTTTTTACAATTTATAATTCTTCCTACATGCTACCTATATGAGCAATTAAAAAATGAACACTTACGATTATCTTAATAAATTGTGAAGTTTACAAAATCAAAAACGAGTTGAAAATAGAGACGCTTAACGGTAGAAAGTTAAAGTGAGTGGAAAAAAGATATCAGGTTAAAAGAATGAAGATAGACAAAATAAATTCTTTTGTTAGCAACTGTCAAATGATTTATCTTCCGTCAATACATTGCTACTTTCAATATGACTCAGTAAGATAGTCTGTTGAAGATAAAAGTGAGAGTGAATAATATAAATACTTTGTTATTTATAATGCTATCTTGGTGTATATAGCTAGTTAGAATGTCTACCAACTTATGAGCATCTAATACAACATTGTTCCTTACATACCGTTAGCTCCTTTGCAGAAAATCATAAATATTTTCTAAACAACTCCCGCAAAGTATGAGGTTGTGAAGCAAATTATAAAGAGCAACTAATAATAAAACACTTCTTTCTATTTTTGTTCAATATCAAAATGACTCCCAAATTTTCTGGTCTATGGAACATTAATAACCAATTTGAGTACATATGTGAGAAAGGTGTTTAGATGTGTCTGAATTAACGAGGTCAGACCTTCCGGTGACTCGGGTGCTAGCGATCTTGCTCATCACTGAGTCATCCCGGTAGTTTTTCCCAGTTCGTACAGCTGTAACTACTGAAAAGTGAACCCTCCTTTTTCTAAACACGTCTTACTACTTCTAATATCAATAACTCTTACTACTACTACTACTAACGCTTCCACGGGGTCAAGTTGTTGGTAAACCCAGCTATGCGGTCCACCTAACAATAGCCTTCCACTCAAACTCCTACCTCCTATCGCTCCATGTAGATAAACTTCAATAGCACTAAGCTACATTTCCCATTTACAAATACTACAACAACAAAATTAACAATGTCTGTTCCGGAACACATTCGTGACAGTACACTACAATACTCAAGTACATCGATGACCCAAACGAACTCTAACGAATTTTAAAAATCAGGTGTACCAACGTACCATCAACGAAGTTCAACTAACCCGAATCATAGCGCGCCAAATCAAAGGAGAACGAAGCAATGTCAAAACTCACGCCAATGAGCTGCATGAAATCGACCATGACTCCGGTCGATTGATTTGTCCTCGGGTGGAAGCGAATCGGTGCAGGCACTCGCCGTCGTAGATGGAACAGCAGCCCGCTCACTCTGAGACTCGTCCTCGTTGCGTTATCTGCAGCGTCTGACCGTCCCGGCTGGTCGCTCTCCCGTCGTTGGCTTCGGTCGCCTCGCCGCCCCTCGTGTCATTCTGCCCCACTCCGTCGTCCACGACGTGACTAATGCCGCCTTTTGTTTTCCTGCATAGGTACGCGTGCACTTCTCGTGACAATTTTAAGGTAGCACCAGCGTAAGTGGAATTAAATCACTAAAATACCTGAAACCGGCATAAATAAAGAGAGTTGCATGCACTTATCGTGATTTCAACTTGAAAAACATTTAAATCAAATAATTGCAATTGTAATTTATGGTGTAATATATTGCGTCTTATGGAAAAAACACTTATTTACAAAAAAAAAATGAACTTTTAAAGCACGGAAGTGATAGTAAATTACTTTGCTTTCTACTAAATTCTCTTAAGAATTTTTGTATCACTTTTATCAATCGGACATTTGAGAAAGAGCTATTTCACTTTTTCTGAGATGAATAAATTACGCAACCCTTGCGCTCGGCCGCCATGTTTTTACAAGCGCTCGTGCATTTCAAACGAGTCAAGCGAGTTCCTGAATATTGTTTGTACAATTTTATTAACAAATTAAATCACGCTTTTTCTTCATTATTATTTATATTGTTGTGTTTGAAAAAAGAAAAAAAAATTATACATCTCAATGATTTGAATAGCTTGAGAGTGCTAGTCCTGTATTTTGAAGTTTACTTTTGAATTTTCCTTACGAGGACTGTGAAAGGGTATTGGGGGTTGAAAAAGCCGGGCGGGAGTTTCGAACAGCATTTCAACTACACCCTTCTGTATAATGCACTTTCAAAAGAAATTAAATCTCACAATAAATAAAATCCTATAAAATCCACTGTTGAATGATACCTAAGCAACATTTCTGTTATGGAATAGTCTACACTAATTGCAGTATTCATTTATATCAGTTTTAAGTATACATTTTTTGTATTTAGGGAAAGTGCACTCCCAATTCCACAGATCCAGTGTATAATTCACCATAACATTGCCTTAAAATTTTTAATATTAGTGATTTAATAAATTTTTTAATGTATACGTAATATTGTTTCTTATGATTTATAAAATTAACTTTTTTATTTACTCTCCTCTTACTCGACTGTTTTGTTCATTACCTTTTTAATCCCACTCCGCTTCGAGGAGTATTTCTCCCGTTTCCCGTTAGTTACTTGATGTTTTTCACGTAACCCCATTTGCTGTTTTAACTGCTTTTTGACCACTATTTATTGATTTTAAGTGTTTTAAGTTCGTCAGTGAAAAATAATAACTCTCGTGTAACAACTATATATTTGATACCGCTGTAGATTAGTCTTAACGTAAGATTTTTCATCCAATTCATTTTTTATGTTAATTTACAACTTTATTGACTCTTCTGCATCCTAATTATTAGATCTATTACTGTCCTAACCTTTGGTTAACTGACAAAACACTCGTAGTAGTGTATAATACTTAATAACGACATAGGGGTATCTTCAACTACCAAAATACAGGCAGAGTTTGATTGAAGATTGGTCCTGTATGTAGAAAATAGGACGCTTTCATGCCCACGTATTGCCTTAATTTTTAGGCATAATCGTAGATGGTAATTTTTTCCCGGACGAAAGAATTACCTAACAAAACTCATCCTTATCTCTCGAACTGCTCACATGAAACAACAACAAAACAGCGTTGCCGCGCTTGCGAAAGAAATCTTGATACGCAGGCGAAAGAATACGTCGGTACGTAAGAATTTTATTTAGATCGTCAAGAACAAAGACCTCATTGATCGGCGTCTTTTTAATCTCAATTTTTTTGTAACTCAATGAAACCGTTCTTCCGCATTTCACACTTAACATTGACACATAAAAAATTTAAGACACAGTACGCAAACAATATCCTAAATAGAGCTATACAACTTTTGTTTTCAAAAAGTGAAAGTAGCTTGAAATCTCTGGAGAGATCAATTTTAGAATTTTTCAGATATGCGAAAATATTCTTTGTTAACTGATAAAGTGTTTGAAAAAAAAATATTTGTTACATTTGGCAACATTGTACTCCCTTTACGTAGAATTATAATAGTATTAATAATTGAAATAATTTTCATAGTCGTAATTGTATTTCCACGCAGAGAATGCAGGTCGTAATATCGAAGTTATTATAAACCAACAAAACACGAAATCTTCAAGTGCAGAAATGCGGCAAGAACGCCAAAGAACCAGGGACAGAGCAAAGTACAAGGAAAGAGTCCGTACAGGGTCTACTGAGGTCCAAGTTTACCCGTCCGTCTCTGCTGGGTCCACGTGCCACAGCAGTGAAAGGTCTGCAAAGAGAATACGACATATCTCTGAAAAGAAACATTACTTACTTTTGTACTACTCGGTACATACGTGATTGCATTGATTGGAGGTAAAGAACTTGAGAAAAAGACAGCTACGATTTGTAATAAAACGTTAAATGTAAACCTAAATAAATAAATAAATTTGTCAAAAAAGTAAAAGTTACAAAGTGAATTTTTATTGAATGTTACTTAGTGGCCTATCTCTGATTTTAGAATCTCTATTAGTTGACTGACAAAGGTTTAGAAATTCCGCATGTGCATATGAAAGATATTTCTTTGGTAAAGAAAGAAGGTTTTCCAATTCCACAAAAGAAAGTAATGGTCATTCCGTATTCTTTCATGAACAAAGTGTCTCTTCTATTAAGGAGATTTTACATTTTAAAAGAGTGCATGAAGCCTCCAAAACATTAACTGTTACTGTCTCAAAGTACTATTATTTATGAGAGCAATATTTTGCGATCTGTATACATGGAACGTGTTTTCTAATTTGAAGAAGAATGATTAGGAACAAATCAATGGTGGAATCTGGTGTGGTACATTTTCAGTCCGAAGTGTGTGCTCAATTGCGTGTAAAAAGAAGCTTGGACACTGATAAAAAAAACGTGTTAATGTATAATAAATAAATAATTTCAGCGTAGTTATATAATAATTCGGAAATTAAAAAAAAGCGACCAATGCAAGTGCTTGACGGTTCTGAAATGCAAGAAGTAGAAAAATGTGGAATGATCTGGGGTGGAATCTGGTCATCGTCTGAGACATACATAAATGAAAGTAAGGGACTGAACTAAGATACGTTCCTTTCAAACTTTTCACTGCGACTAATTCATTTTTTTTTAAAATTGTGTTCAGACATTTTAATATATTAGGTGACGGTGAGGTGTTGAAAGAGTCATATATTATAGAGGAAAACATAGAGCTTCTTTCAAAACTATTTATTTCTGAACATTTTTTTCGAACGCGTAGCGGCCATCTTCAGAGCGGAATATATTTTTAATTTTTTTTTTATAGTTTAGAAAAAGACACTATGTTTTCCCCTATAACAGAAATCTGAAAATAAAAAGGTTGTTAAGTATTGACTTCTTTTAAGTGTATTTACTTCATCCAGTTTAAAAAATATTATAACATGAGACTTACAACAGTATGAAGTCACATAATCATCAGAAAAATTACTTTTATATAAAAGAAAATGTATTTCCCTATCAAAAGTAGCGAGTTCAATTGTTTTTTCTCGGAGCTCTTTTTAAATTTTATGCTTCTAAATTTAATTGTTTTATTCCCGAAATAAAGTTTAGACTGAATTACTTTGAAAATTATGCATCAATATGAATATGATAGTATTTTGAACCACGTCTCAAGCAGGAAGGTTAATGGCAGGTTGAAACAGTCAGCTACTTTCTTGCAAATTAGATTATCGTTCGTAGTTATTATTTTCCATAGAACTAAGATACAAATCAATTCAAGTGGAAACAAAGAAGACAATGAGACTTTTGAACTATTTGACTAACAGTACCCATCAGCAACACCGTCATGCTCTGCGACTAAGATACCTATCCCACAACAATCGTCTCAAGATTTATGCGTTTTCAGCATTGAACTTTCCCTTCTTTCACCTCGTTTAAACGATTATAAACAGTTATGAAACTCTTACAAATTTTTTCGAGTTCTTTTTTCGAGTATGTGTTACTTTACAACCATCAGAACATGTGCTACGTAATAAATTTATTGCCATTAAGCAATTACAAACTACGCATGACCACGTGGAGGAAAGTAAACTAATTTACTCCACAAGCAAGCAAAGGACTATCCCCTCAACTCTGATCGAGGGCCCTACGGCATTGATCATTTCTGAGTATATTATCAAAAAACAAAATTCTCATAAAGTTATTTATCATAATTAAAAATATTAGATCGATTCTCGAAAATAGACTAAGGTAGGATTGTTGATATTTTGTGTTATGCATAATGACTACGGCCAAAATAAATCTATACGAAAATAAATTATGGTAGTCAATAAGTAATTCACAATAAAATACTTTAAATATCCATAAATGAGTAGTTCGTTTTAATGTACGTATTCCTGCAGGTCACATGTGACTCTAACCTTCTAGGTTTTTGTATCGGATCCCCTCCTTTGATGTGTTCAGTCTGGTTTTCAGAGAATCATTAAAAATCACGAAAAAATGAAGTTAAATTTCTAAAGATAAAAGATGGAGATGAAAATTCTGTAGCGAATAAATATAATAAAATATAAATACTCATTTTCATTTCGAAACAAAGAAGTAATAGACCTATGATAAAAATGGCGACGAGCTGAGAAACGAACCCGGGAGTCTGGTTTGATCGCAGGGGTGTTAACCACTACACCACCCGTTCGCCTTCCGCTACCGTACACCATTTCCACACAGACCTATTTTCATCTGATCGAAAGTTATCACATATCTCCTCCACGTGTAGGGTACTCTGAAGAAATATATGCAGGTGTGATAAATGCTCTAATGAATCAGCATGTCGAGAAGAACGGATTGTAGCCATAAGAATTGTCGGACTATGTACAATTTGCGCNTGTCGGACTATGAACATTATGCGCTTGGATTTTGTTTCAGAGGATGATTTGTTTTTTTATAACGGTTTGGTTTTTTTTACAACGGCTATGCCTATTGCGCATGAGTGGAGCATACAGAACAGTGTCTAGGGATGCTCTCAGACGTCCTTATGCAGCTTGTGACTTCCGCAGAAAGAGCGAATTAGTGGTTTCATTCGGGACCAGGGGTAGCAGAAGTCATGACAAACCACGGGGACAGAAATGCACGTTTGAAGAGATTCAATTGAAAAGGCGATGATATGTGTGAATGTGGGACGGGGGTACGCGTGAACACGTGTTCTGGGATTGAATACTTTATGAAGAGAAAAGGGAAATCTATCTTCGAAAAATGCGAAATACAGAGGTCATGCCGGAAATGTACTTCATGAAATAAAAAATGGACTTAAATTGTAATTAGGATTAGAGAATTTTTTATGTAACTGTATTTAAATAATGTAAAGAATGTTGTGTAATAATAATAATAATAATAATAATAATAATAATAATAATAAATTTATTGTACAAAAAGNTTTTTTATGTAACTGTATTTAAATAATGTAAAGAATGTTGTGTAATAATAATAATAATAATAATAAATTTATTGTACAAAAAGCAGTACAAACTGCGTATGGCCACGTGGAGGACAATAAACCAATTTACTCTCCGGAAACAAGCAAGGGACGTATTCCATCAATTCCGATCAAGGGTCCTAAGGAAGAGGCGGATTAAAAAATTTCAGCAAAAATTCCTAGATAAGATAAAAAGATAGCTGTGTTATAATACTAATAGAATGTCAATATGTTTGTAATTTAACAAAAAAAATATTTTACATGTACGAATTATTATCGAACTATAGATTATTCTGAGTATTGTGTTTAAAAATCATAAGAATTGAAATAACACTAAATTCACGATTTATTGTTACAATAAACACGCCCCTAGACAAAAGTCTAGAGAACCTGTACAATAAATAAATAAATGAAAAACAAAATTACTACTAGTCAACGTTTCTGGTATTACTCTGAGCATCTTGTAAATTAACAGCGACTGTACGAGTACACTACGCAGTGCATATGTACCAAATATCTTCCTCGGCCCCACCACGTAAGCACACATATTTTAATCACATTTTACACATTAACATGTGATGAGTAACATGTGTGTGACACGTAATGATAATGACAATTATGTAACACGTTGTTAAATTTATACAAAAATTTTTTTGGTGTAATTGCCGTTAATGTATTTCAATAAACGAAACCTTTGCACGTTAATGTCGTGAATTTTTAATACAAAATTATCGATATGTTCCTTAAATTGGTCAAAAATTCATCAAATAAAAAAGAGGTTGTTTGGGATAGACAACACCTGATTCTAAGTTTCTTGTTCTGTTTCAGGTAAATTTATCATCTTCATTTAATTCCTCGAGTGGTTTTACTGTCTTCTATTGAAAAAAGGTAATTTCTAATTTTCTATTACGTACATATTCAAATTTATTATTTACTCAATATGTTTGTAATTACTTATCAGTTTCAAAATTTAGCAATGATACAACTACTTTGTTACAATTTTACATTGGAATAACTAATCAAACCATATTTTTCAATCTTTCTGAAGAAACTACTATAACATAATCGTTCAGTATTTCAAAAGATTGCTCTATGTCCCTCACGAAATTGTATTTACAACCTTGGATGTTTGTTGTCATGTCTTTCCGGTCTCGGCCAGCTTTGCCCGTAGATAACCGACTTCTGTACTCTGACTGGCCAACGGGATAAGAGTTCACACGACTCTTAAACAATCTCGGAGATTTAGGAAACATGTGGCTCTACGTATATGGACATTATTACAAATTTCAGTTAGATTACAACAGTTTAGTTGTTCAATTCTGAGAGTACTATTCATTTACTTAATTTGTTTATAATTTATGAGTTGAAAAACAGGCCCTTAAGTAAACGTGACGTTCTAAACAAGCATTAAACTAGTGGTGCAAAACCATTTCTCATATACGTTTCTCCATCTGCAGCATGGAGTGCCAAAAAATATCGTAAAACTGTTATGTAAATGTAATTTCGTTGTAGACAGAAATTGATGTATTTTCGTATCTGCAGTGCGTTTGCTGTCTTCTTATATATTTTATCATTATCATATCTTTCATTTCAGTTTACAAAAAGTGCATTCTACGTCTGCTTGGTTCATTTACACTGCTAAATATCATTCAAGCTTCTTGTAACAGTAACCTAACGCGTAAGTGTAGCAGACATAAATTATTTTACTGCGTCCATAACAAACTTTCAAGCGAAATATCGCTATTGCGGATGTAATGCATATTAGTTGTACCTTACGTAAAGAGAATTTGAACAAAATCGCTGGAACCGTTTTTGAGAAACATTCAAAAGTCTACTTTGATCTTCGTGTGAAGTACCCTTTGTGTTCAAGTAAAAAAAATCAGAGTACGTGCATCGACAACAAGTAAATTCTACTGTAAATAAAAAATACGAATTAAATTTATATTTATCCGAAATATGCACTCAGAATCGCTGCGCACAGACGGACAGACGTCATGCCAAAAACCACTTTTTCTGAATCAGGAATAACCAAAACGGATATTTCCGTCGAAATCTTGCTTTCGAATTTCTTCACGATTACAAAACTTTCTATATTGTACGTATATGAGAAAATAAAAAAGAGAAATTGTATAAAAACGGATAAGAGCTTACGAGTGTTTTTGTAGGGTGCGCGAAATCCAGTCCGACTGATGTATCATCGATTCCGCTTTTTCCAGCCCTCAAGTAGACACTCAAGGCAACGGGGATACAACTATTCAATTAAACAAGTTAGTTAGACTAATTAGTACGAGAGATTAAAGATTTCCGAAGCAACGACTGGATTTTTCGTGCAAAAAACAATAATAATACATCACTTGTTATATGTATATCCCTAAATGCAAAAAAACTGCGTTAAAAAAACTGATAAATTTTATATAACATTCGAATTGATGTGAGGAATTACTACACTTAAAACGAAGAAGCAGGGATAACATGTTGTCACGTTGCAGACATCAGCTAATTTTTCCATTTTTTCCTTTGTAGTATTCGTAATTGGGAAATGTAGTGTGCTATTGAAACTTATCTACATGGAGCTCCAGGACAGTATATTTTCAAATTTTGGCGATAATGTCCAATGTCGTAAGTGTGTGTGTATGTTTAAAACAAATGCTTAAATTTGCTTAGTTGATTCATCTGTGGGGTCCTTAAATTACGTAACGCAACATTTACCAATTAAAAAAACTCCTCTCTTCCCCGTAAACCACCTGTAACGATATCACTTACCCCAATTCCCAATAATTACGTAACGTCAACCCTATTCCCCCCTCATTAAGAAAAGTTTGGTTAGCATTTCGAAAAAAGTTGGAGAAATTTTGATACATTAACTTAAGTGTTCGACCCTAATTGGTCTGTACTAGTCAGGGCTGGCTCCAGGAAAATATTTCAGGGGCGGTCATTCCAAAATGTCATTTTATTTTATACTTGTTTCAAGTAATTTGACACAATACCTGGTATGTAAGTTATATAAAAAAATAACAAAACCTGCTCTTGAGTTAAATTTGATCATGTTAAGAAAAGAATATAAACACACTTTATATAATAGTGAATTATGTGTGGTAAAAGAAAATTTTACAATCTTTTGTAGTGATTTGTTAAATCTCTGCCTCTGTCTGAATTGTCAGAAGAAATAAAAAATAATTCATTAAAAAAATTATTTGAGTGATCTTCATCAACTTCAGAATGACTGAACTTACACTCATGCATTTACGGAAGAGATAAAAATAAAATATTATCCCTTGAATATTGCTTACACCTACAGTTAAATCTTGCATAAAATAAATTTTAAAACAATTATTATAAGATAGTTTTAGAATATGTCCATTCATGAAATGAAAATTATACTACTGAGATACACTCGAAGAAAAAAAGAGTTGTTTTTTTTCCGAAGGGGCCATGACCCCTTCCCTTGAGCCACCACTGATACTCGCTGAGTGTTTGAGTAGGGTCTACATGAATTATTAAGAGACTTTAAGATTAAAATATGCCCTATTGATTGTGCCCCAGAAAACTTAGCATCACCAAGGCTGACACCCCGACACCTTTTTCTTTTGTGGGACTTTAGACCTTGTCAACGTCAAGGTCATTAGAACCCTAAAAAATAAAATTGTAAAATGCCATTTATTTATAAAAATAATAAGAATTATTTGAAATTTGAATGAAAGCCCATTTTGTAATGTAGTTTTTTTTTATGACATCCAAACTTTTATTGCACCCTAATGGTATTCTCTGAATTGTTTAAAATAAAATTTGAAATACTGGTATAGTGTGTTAAACATGTGTACAGAGTCAAAATTTTGCTTAAACTTCACAATACGATCCACATGCTTAGTTGTTTTCTTTAAACTTCAAAAAGAATTTTATTAAATACTGGAAAGTATTTATGTGTGGTGGCCCATATGCCGTACCTGTCTTTTTCTGCCAGCCCAGTGATTTGAATCTACATCGTCCAATTCGTAACAAAATTTGACCACAAGGTCTCATCTCATTTTTATCTGAGTGTCGCTATATATTTAATATGAAGGATCCTGTCTTGAAAAATCTTGCTTCATTTACATTAGAATAAAAGATACATTGGTTGTCTGCACTGACTTTGTAGAGCAGAAGAAAAAGATTTTGTGTAGGTTGGCAGTTCTCCCATGGTATCTTTTCATTCGCTTGCCTCCATATAATATCATACGCATTATACTTTCCTCTGAATATTATACTATTCAATGTTTTAAAATATCATTTATTCTACCAACGAAATGATACATTGTGAAAATTAATAAATTAATTACTACTTGAATTTTGAACTTAATTTGTTATTTCAAATACCACAGCATTTTATGAACATAAAACTTATTAGCAGGTATAAAATTTAAGGTTTGGATTATCTTTCAGAATAGTACATTCATAATAATTTAAGAGTTATTTCAGCTCTGCACTTCGTTTTTGAGGATATTAAAGTTACGAAGTACGAGCCTTGAAGATTTTTATATTAAATGTGGTCAACGATTGAATGTGTTTTGAGAGTAGTGGTAGGTTAAGTGTTTTTTATGAATCTTCCTGTAATATGTAACAAACATTCATTGTTTAAATGAACAAAAATGTTGACAAGTTGGGGTATTATTTTTTTACAACCAAATTCTTAAAAAAATTTCTTATTTAATATAAATGTGATATTACTTTTTCCATAATGTAATTGGTCAAATTAGTACTGTAATATGTTACTACCATCTGGTAGTAACTGGATTAATCTAGTAAAGACCAACTTAAATAAAAAATTAAAATGGGATTATTTAGATTTCTTTGACACAAATATCATGCAGGGATGAGTGTATAATACCTCAAGATATGATAAAGTAATATTTAGTATTATGAACTTATACAATAATCCTTGGAATAATTTTCAAAATGTTAATATGGAAGACAAAAAGGAAATAAAAATATACTTGATTTGTTGTAGAACTTTCAAAAGTTACCAATTTTGAAAAACCATTTTTTATGGTAAAATTGAAATTATATTCCTTCCTTAAAAATTTAGGACTTTAAATTTTGAAACATATTTCCTAGAGGTATAAATTTTTTTATGTAAATTTTAAAAAAATCTTCTTTTGAGTAAAATGATATTACATAATTTACACAAATTCCTAGAAACTGAGACACCACTGTAATGGTTAAGATGAGATTCCTGCCTCCCCTAAATTACCTATTTCTTATTTTACTTTATTTTCAAATGTTGTCAAATTATAACCTTGTGAAGATAATTTATAATTTAATATGATCATTGACCACAGTCTGAATATCAATATCATTCTATCATCATAAAAGGAATATTTTTTTAATTTAAAAGGAAAAACATCTCTTTCTAATATTAGGTTAAGAATATGAAAATTATCTTCAAGTTACATAATCATGCATCTTGAAAAAGAAGAATACTCTGTTCTTAGATTATTTAAACATAAAAAAAAAAAAAAGATTAATGACTCATTTCATGTAGTTGATAGCAAGAAATATTCAGAATGAAGAAAAAAATGCAATTCATTAATAAATCATTAAACTTATGTTGTATTTTGTATTTTATTCACCACATCTCCACCCAATAATTAGAAAGAAAGAGGAAAAGAAAGACATCAAAATATTTCATCTCAATGTTGAAGACAATTTTCTTGTGTTAACCATAATTTATTTATATTTCAGTCTTTCTGTGGTTGATATTCAGAACCAAGCATAGTTCATAGAAATACCTCAATGCACACCTCTGAGAAGTATTCCGTACAATTCATACTGTATTTTTGTATATTACAAATACAATGTTCAAGAAACTTTCATTCACACATTCAAACTAGAAATTTGCTATCATAAGAGACTACAAAAGGGTTATAAAGAATTCTTTTATTCTATAAAAACATACAAAACTTAATATTAGTACATGGTTAAGGCAAAATGAATATTTACAATGGCCCAATACCACATACACTCAAACATTGCAATGGAACAAGTTATTAATAAAGTGACATTTTTCAGAGGATATTACCATAAATAGAAATATAAGACTCTTTCTCATCTATCAAAGAAGAGGAAGGAGAAAAACTTATCCATAAATTAATCATGACTAAGCATTCAAAAAAGATTAGAAAGGAAACATTTTCATATTTCTACAGGTTCATGAAATAATTGAATTAATTATCTCCTTCCAATGTTTACACATGTAAATTTAAATGTTTCATGAAAGGACAGCTGTAAAAAAATGACCCACCTTTCATTCTATTATATCTGTTCACAATGGTTATTGATTACATGCTTTATGTAATTATTGATAAAGTGTTTAAATTTTAAAAATTCAAGAACCAAAATAAAAACACAGCAAGAAAATACTCAAAGATACATGTGATTGAATTTAAAATCAAGAGATCCGATTTTATTCAAATGTATAGTTTCAGATTATTATTATTATTTAGCTTATCATACCTTGTATAAAGACATGAAACAAATGTGTGTGCTCAACATCAGTTTTTGCATAGAATTACAAAAAAATGTATCTTGAACAAATATAATTTAAACTATAATAAATTCTATCAGAATATATTTCTATTTAATAAACTGGGATAAAATGTATTTTTATCATCATTGAATCATTTTCTTATTAGCAGAGGATAAACTTCAATTAAAAAGTAATATTTTGTGTCAATATGATGTATTTAAAATTTTTGTTGTACAAACATAAATTTAAAAAAATGTTTGTTTTCATCAAGACATGGTGATCTTATCTCAAGTGAACATATTATATTGTTATGAATGAAGATTATTATCAATAAGAATATTTGCCATTCAATTATATAAACTTTAAATTCATCACAAGTTAACTTTTCTTCACAAACCGCAACTTGATTCAGAAATAATTCAGAGTACTTGAACACTCTGGGTTGATCCTTTAGTCAGAAGTAAAAACTATTTTGTGTTTCTTTTTTCTTTATAATGCTAGAAAAGCATTTTAATTGTGGTTTTCACATAATATATATTTTTGAAATACAATAAATATGAGCATATTATTTTCTTATTACATAAAATTATTACATCCTAACTATTGTTAATTGTAATACTGCATATTATAGTTAAACTTAACATTTAATATTGACAAAATTGACTAGTTAATGTGGATCCAGAGTTTAAAAGGAGAAACATTGTCACTACTGCTGGCTATATTCAGGAGCTGTAATATATCTTTCTGAAAGCACAACTGGATTCACTTGAAATAATACTTCAGATCAGGCAGTTTGATGATGAGACTAGCTTGAAAGACTAGTGCTTGTCAAAACATTTAAGAAGTTATTTGTACTCCATTTTATGATTCTTTATATGTTTATAGTGTGTATGTCCTGAACAAATGGATGATAAAGAGCCACGGAGGCACGTATTCTGGTTTCCTGAAAACAACAGAACATTTTAAATCATTATTTTGAATTTCAAGTTTTTATATTAAATCACTAAATATTTATGCATAGCAAAATTTAAGAAAAGAAAGGCACATAACTTAAAAACAATAAATATCAGTCAACCCTCAGTGATATATGAAAATTATTACCTGATCTAGATCTAATAGCTGATTTAAAAGGTCTTGGAACAACACAACTTTAGAGCAAAATATATGTCTTTCATTTGTTGATAAGAGACTCGTGTGTTTTCTGCAAATAGTCTCCAAACGTTCCAGGAATGACCACCTTGGCAAGGTAACTTTTACTCCTCCTGATCCTTTGTATTCTTCATCAGTCTAAAAAAGGCAAAAAACATTTATTTATAAAGCTAGGTCAGAGAATTATCTCTCTCATATACATTCTTAAACTAATATGTATTAANCCATCGCCTCCATCTTCACACGTACAACATATTTTCTTAAAACTAAATCGCCGGGTCTAACAAACCTAACATCATTGTTCATGGCTAACCTAACATCATTGTTCATTATAATTGTTCATGGCTCGCTGTCGCGAGCCATATTATAACTAACATACCCCTAACATACTAACATAAACGGTGGCGGAGAGAAGAAAATAGTGCGGAACATTATTTATTTATAACTACCGTAAATATGAAGAGCGAGGAATACGACTTATATTTTCGGAACCGTAATAATATTTGTAGTATTATGACATTAATCATTTTTTCGAACCCTCTTTGGACCGTGAGGCGAAATTTGGCCTGTATTAATTCAAGGGATTATAATGCTTATCAGTACAGAACATGGTTTTATAATTAAATAATTATGGACAGTTTATTGTAGTTAAAGTATGAGTGAATAAAATTATCGTTTTTACAATCATTCTGTTTTAGTCATGATGCATTTCAGTTCATGTTTTCTTATACAACATTAAAGTAAAGCAAAACTTGTTATCTTTCAGTAATGTTTACCTCCACAGTAGTGACAGTTTTTATAACTCCATCGCATCTACATATATGTTGTGATGGCTCTAATTGAAAGTCCAAACAATTCTGTCTTCTAAAACTTCACTTTTGACAGATCTTAACCAATTATTTAACTTATGAATTGTTTTCTAAGTGTACTATACACATTTAAGCAAGCACTGAGTAAGCAGGGCGCTGAATTTCGGGATCGTCTCATACTCGTTGAGTGCAATGGCGAGGTAAGAAAGCAATGAGGTTATAGTATAGCAAAGTAATCTGTGGGAAGAGGGTCGGAATGAAAGTCTGACATGTTCTTAAGCATTTCCACCTGACCGAAGTTTTCACATCCTTCCTCCGAACGTAAAGTATCGGGACAAAGAGAGAAATCTTTATTGGGAGAAGAATGAAGATGATTGGAGGTGAAATGGGATTGATTGGTTCTCACCTTTAACCTCCAACTTTGTCCGCCTCTGCTGGTTCGATAGAAGATCTGCGCCCGTACCGGTTCGCGCATCAGTACTTTGGTTGGCATGGGACCACACGCTGTGCAGATAGCGTGCAGCAATTGAAACTCGTTTCGAGCCGGGAAGAGCGGACGTGCGATGGCCAGCTCAACGGCGACGCAACCCAGGGACCACAAATCCACGGAGCAGCCGTACGCGTGACCTAGGACAACCTGCGGACACGAGGTCGGTAATCTATGAAAAAAATCTGTAATATATAGTTGCTAGTACCGTTGTCACTTCAAAATTAAAAAGAAATCGTTGTGAAGCATGTACTCTACATTTTTATTAGATCCACTGATAATTTCATTTGAACACACGAGAATGGGATTAAAATGTCAGTCGCAATTGAACTTATTCAATTAACACCCTAAGAATGGAATTTCGTTGAATGAAACGTATTGTCATTTATCAATGATGTAGTGTCAGCTCTTTTCAACGGATCGATGTATATTTAATTGAAGTGTAGAATATGAGAGAGGGGCGGTTATCAAACAACCTTGAATATTTAGTAAATTAAAAAATAATTTTTGCTTTTGATTGTACAATTTTCTTCTTATACAAGAATATTGAAACAAATGAATGCAATATAATAACGATTGAAACAAATGACTATACAACACGTTTTTGTTATTCTTCGTTAACACACTAACGATAAAAATAAAATATCTCAATAAAATATCTTGCGATAGATCGTAACAAGAAAGGTTCGCTTCTCTTTTAACGATCCATAGAAACCTATAGAATTATGCTATTGTAAGGCGATGCCATGCTGTCCACATTTATTCGAGCATAAGACATTTTAGCCCGTGTAGCGTCCATCATCGGCTATACTCTGAAGTATGCTTCTACGTATTGCTTGGGCGTACCTGGGAGGGGTCCGGAGAAGCACTATTCTCGTTTTTAAAAGAAGACCAAAAAGAAAGTATAAAAGGAAACGGACATATAAATCAAAATTTCCGGAGGTTAATCGTATACATCCGGCCAACAAATTCACTTATGAGTCTAATATACGTTTCAATAATTTATAATATCCAACGATTATATAGTATGTAGAGTGATTATGTCGCCATTCCAGCAATTAATTAAATACCCTACTGTACCCCAAACCGGTTGAGAATTCTGAACTCCACCAACTCTAGAAACTTTGATATGGATATTTATCACGTTTTTCTGCTCTTTTTGCGGAGACGAAATTTAACTAAATTGCCCCCTTACTAAAAACTCTGACAATACCCTTTTTGTATAATGCATTGTGTGTATTATGAATTTTTATTTTAAAAACTAATGCAGAACGAGTAAAATCTATTAAACTGAATGCTCTGGTGAATGCTATGCCAATATATTACGATGTGATGGTTCTCATAATAAAACACCGGCTACGATGGACAGGTCATGTAGTTCGCATGCCTGTCACATCTCCCAAAACAAATCATGTATTGTTAGTTGAAGGTCGGACAGAGAAAACAAGGTGGGGTAACAAGAACGCTATAAAGACGTTCTGCAGGCAGATCTAAAGAAGTGTCAAGAGCATCTATCCTTCGAACTACAGCGGAGAAAGCTTCAAGCCGACAAACGCTACGCTAGGAAAGAGCGTATGAATACCACAAGCATCAACACTCAAGGACCAGTGGCTACCCAAGGCACCATGTGCCAACATTGTGGAAGAGTCTGTGGTTCCAGAATTGGATTATACAGCCATTTCTATATACTACGTATATGAGAAAGTAAAATTGCGCAGTAATTACCTCTGGTGCTCTGTACCAGCGCGACTGCGCGTACCGTGGCTTCTCCGCGGATTCTCCCACGGACGGTGTTGCGTTGCTGAAGTCGATTAGTTTGACTTTGTATGGATGCACATAGTGATTTACTAGCATTATATTATCAGGCTTGATATCCGTGTGGATAATGTGGAGGCTCTGCAAAAAAGATTATCACATAACAATAATATACTTAGACTTATTAACTCATTTTGTATAATAGTTTGTGAATAAACACAGTATTATTAAATTTTAGTTGAAAAATCCAATTCGCCCTGAAATAAGTTTTATCAAATTAGGTGATTTGGAAAAAAATAGGAATGCATTATCAATTTCTTTCTTTTTTATCTGTTGAAATCCGATTAATACACTTTCGCGTCACTAAGTGGTCACCAGTTATATTGAAATCAGTCTTCCTTCTTTCATGATGAGATCCAATATTTCACTTCAAATCATTGATTTGGGAAAAAGAATTTAGTAGTACGGGTCTTGAGAAAAGTAACCAAAATATTGACCTTGCGTAACAAGTATCAACTCATCTGAATCCAAGCCATGCTTGGGGGATCTATACCCCCTCAGCACTCCCCCTTGGACCTGAACTCTTAAGGGATAAAGTTGATATTGAAAATTGTAATTGATGTGTGGCACGCTTTGTAAAAATGTTACCAAATTAATAATTGTTATAATTTATAATTGTTATTACTTACATAATTGATATTGTGACTAATAATACCAGATTGTTAATAGTTAATAATTTATTTGATNGCATTTTATTTAAAAGGAAATTTATGAAATTTGTATTGTAAAACCATGATTTTTAACAAAAATGCTTGATGTTGAGTATGGTGTAGATCCGCCGTTGGCCATGCTTAAGTAATTTTACATTGAATAATGTTTCAGACATCTTACATGGATAGCAACATACATACGTAGCAGACGGATAGTTTTAAATTATGACAACCTGTCAATTGACTGTTATTATAACAGTTTTTTTGCTTTAAGAAGGTTTAACAAAGCAATCAAACTACTTTCTAACATCGGATTCGTGTTCAGCGACCCCGAGTACTGTAGTGTACACGATTTCATGTCAAAATATTTGAAAATGAGAAAGTTCTATTCAAAAGTATGAATGTACTACACTTTCCCATGTTAAATCCAATTTAAATTTCAGTCCCAAGGTGGCGAGGGTTATTATTTTCCTAATCAGTTGAAACTATGTCCATCCCATTTATTTATTTTTTTTTCATTTTAATCCGAACTGGAGGAGGGGGGTGTTCGCTGAAATTCGAACTTTCATGTTTTAACGGTTACCATGACAACACATGTCATGCAAAACGAAAGTACTCACCTCTAATTTTGTAAGCGCTTTGAGAATTTGCTTAATAATATATGCTATGGCATCCATTCTTAAGGGCTGCCCCGCCTGACTCCGCATAAACGATGCGACATCCATTTGCAAATATTCCATTACGAAGAACAAATGGTTATGGAGGACAAAACTCTCGTACAATCGAAGAAGACAGTGATTGTCCGGCATATGGACACTTATCTCGCCCAAGGCACGCGCCTGAAATCAGAAAATTCATTCATTCATTCATTTTGTCAGGTATCGTGGATAAAGTTTCTTCATTAAGATTTCACGCTTCTGTAAGAAAAAAATCACGTTTTTGTGAACTATAATGATAAATTTTATTGTAAAAAAGCAATTACAAACTGCGTATGACCATGTGGAGGACAGTACACTAATTTACTCTCCGGAAACAAGCAAGGGACCATTCCATCAATTCCGATCAAGGACCCTAAGACAGAGGCGGATTTAACATTTCAACATACTCCTAACGACAAAAAAAATAGTTCGACACGTGTTATAGTATTAACAAATACCAACAAATATTTATTTAATAAAGTCATTTCACAAGTACATGTTATTATCAAGCTATAAATCATTCCGAAAGTATTGTTGATAATTCGTAACTATTAAGTAACACTAAATTCGCTAAAGAATATTTCAATTGATGCCATCCCTACCCAAGAGCCTAGCGAGTGTTTATTAAAAAAATTACCGCCTCTACCCGAAGGAAAACCGGAGAAAAACCCGGGCCGGGATGGGTCAATCGGTCAATTTAGAATTGTTTTATACTGCCTACGTGTTAACTCATCTCTTTTAGTTTCGTTTAAAGATTTAACGCACAAAGTTCACATAAAGGTGAATTTACTCACAAACTTTCGCCAATGGAAATAGTTATTACTGGAGTCAAGTAGCTTAGTGAATATTGAGTTCACATCCCACCAAGGTTAGAAGGATGTGTTACTCATTCCTTAATATCCACATTGACTTCAATACCTATAACCTCCTGTTTTTGAAAACGTTATTCTAACAGAAACGATTCAAATTCGGTTCGGTATTCAAATAGAAAATTGCGATTAATGAAAACCCTTTTCTAAAAATTAAGTAAAATATTTTTGATTCAAATGTGTTCTTGAATGTAATTTGATCTGTTGAACTTATGTTTTACCATGTGTTAACAAACATCATCCAACGCCCGGTAAAAAGTTAAATTTTTCGAGAAAAAACAACAACAACCCATTACATGTACTTGAAACTTAAAGTTCATTATGTGAGTATATCGGATAAATCCGAAAAGAATGAGAAGAACAAAGCTTATTCCAACTACAATTCTTTGGGATTAGGTCACAAATTAAAAACACAGTAAAATTCCCTTCGAACTTGCCAAAGTTTCGATGTATACAACATTATCATCTGGGCTACAATGAAAGTATAACATCAAAATACACACCAAATATACAAAAAAAATGTATACTGCCAAAATCAATTTCTTGTGTATTTGGAGTGTATTCTCGTGTAATATTTAATTGTAGTTCTGATGATGGTTTTATGTGCGTCGAAACGTCGGCAAGTTCCAAGGTCATTTTAATTTCTTTAAATTTCTCACCTAATCCCAAGAAATTGTAGTTAAATTAAGAAGAGGCCAAGAACGTAAAATGTATTTCTTTGATACAAGGAATATAAATGTATCTATATTAAATAATCATAAAATTATAAATATATAAAAAAGTTAATGAATAATGAAGCTCGACTCATGTTGAAAATTACGAGGATAGTGAAGTTTCGTACCTCGTTTTTTGCGGCCGTTCCCCAACTTCCGTGTAGTCGGACAATCTTCACTGCACNAAGAGACAGCGTTTGTGCTGACGGTAATTCCTGGCAACGCATTACCTGCAAACAAAGATCCATTTTTTAAGTATTTTTTATTTCTCTCAACATATTTTCGAGAAATGTTTTATCATTGTTCAATTTTTTAATGTGTTGCGATAACATAATTTTGCTTACGTACTTCGTATTACCATCTTCCTTAAGGGAATTTATCTTTATCTCACGTTATATTGGCAATACTTTCGAATTTCTTTAAACTTAAATCTATTGCCAACATCGGTTATCAATTCAATTCATTTGCTCTTGTGGCGCTGTGGTCTTTCTGCATCCAGCGTGTGGAGAGCGAATATTGCATTTGCATCTTGGTTTATTGTATTATTAATTTGTATTTCTTTCAGTAAATAGTCGCTTTTGTGACTACTATTAATATTTATTTGGATATAACTTGAATTCGTAGAAGTTGGCAACTCGTGTTAGGCAGCCATATTGCATAATTTTCAGTAACATACTATAACAGAGAGCAGTGGCGGATCTATTTTAATTGTGGGGGGACTTAAGGGGCTATAGCAGCCCCCCCCCAATTGGACATGCTTTTCACAGATAAAATTGAAGTTGATGAATGGCATACTTTGTTTAAGTATTACCCTATTAATAATTGTCATAAGTTATAATTGTTACTGTTATTAACAACATAATTGCTCTTATTATAATTAATACATATTAATATAATTAATAATACCATATTAATGATTTAAATAAATAATTGTTATTAATGATACGGGATTGATAATTATTTATTAGATGCATTTTTATTAAAAGGTAATATTTATAAAATTTGTGTTGTAACAACCACAATTTTTAAACAAAAATGCTCTCTGGTTANCCCCCCCCCCATTGATTACGATTTAAATCAGCCATTGACAGAGTGACCTAGTGGCAACACCGCTCCCAGCCGATTTTCCAGTCCCTTTTTAGTTTTAATTCAACTATAGCATGATACCAACTCACCGTTCCGTAGACTCCGGAACCCAGCACTTTCTCCACGAGATAATCACGCGATCCTTTGAGTATTGTACCCACTAAAACGGCGAGTTCGTTCTCTTCCTTTTCTGATTCCTCCTCCTCCTCTTCGTCTTCCTCCTCTTCCCTATCTTCTCCTTCTTCTTCTTCTTCTGTTTCGTAATCGTATTGCAAGCTGACATTCTCGTAAGCGCCGGGGCTGGCTGAGAGGGTAGCTTCGCTTTGTGGGGTAGCACTGTGATCGGGCGGTGGGGCGCAAGGGGGAGTCCAAGGACAGCGTATAACCCACGGGCCGTATTCCCACTTGGAGGCGAGAGCGAGTGGGGGCGGCGGAGATGGCCACGGGGGTGTCTGGGGATCCTGTGCAGAAAAGTTCATACTTAACGAGGGACTGGTACTTCAACTTAGTCAAATCATTGAGATGTATAAAACACAATACTATGAATAACGAAAAACGTGATTTAATATTTTTATCTGTCAGTAAATAATATAGAATAAACAATATCCAGGTACTCGCTTGACTCGTAAAAAATACTACAAAGGAGAATTTACTACAAATCACTTTTGTGATTTAAAATTTCTTCTTTTTTGAAAATAAGTGATTCCTTCATAGGACGCAATGTATTACACCATCAATAATAATTAAAATTCAAAATCACAATAAGAATATGTTACTCTGTTTATGTCAATTTCACGTATTTTGGTAATTTAATTCTACCTACCCTAGAACTACCTTAATTAATACCAATTAAACCTTGAAGGTTGGGTACGTGTCATTATTGCTATTTCTGAAACAATAGTTTATCTCATAAGCCAAAACTTCTTGTATCTTCCTAACAATCTATTGCGCGTCTGTTTTCGCTGCATTATCCGTTGTCTGCGCACTGATAAGACACAGTTCTTCGCGCTGGAGTTTCTTACTTCTCATGCGAGTCTGGTTTACGAGTGATGTTAATGGCACGTAATATAATTTTATTGATTATTGGTTTTGACATTTGTACATGTTAATTAAATTAAAAAGTAACGCAAAAACAATTCAATATAATAAGTTTTGTTATTTATAAATTTTATAGTTTATAACCTCTGCCACGAAATGTCTCTTCATAACATCATTCAGATTAGAAAATTCTTTTAATTACGAATAACTCTATGATCGAACGGTGCGAGGCGATAAACTATGTATCCCAGATGATACTAATATCGAAATAGTTTGAATTGTCTGTCCACATTCCGCGAGGGAACGCTGTGTCTTTTGGGGTGGCAGTTTTGCAGATCCTACACGACCACTCAAGGGTTCAATTCTAAATGATTCTAATGGCTATTTCGGAAATTATCTCTGATACAAATAGTTATTTTTTGTGTGAGAATGCTTGTAGTAAAGAAATGTTTGGAAAATTATCATTGAAGTTCGTCGTAATCCTATACTGCGTTTTCGACATGTAAGTCTTTTATGCCCCAACAACTTAAGAGCGGATAGTAATATTACTTTGAAATAATAAAAGGAACATACTTTAAATAATATTTTTCACGTTATTTCGAAAGTCTGCGCTTTAGTTGAAGGAATGAAATTCTAGGATTGAACTAAGATAAGAAATATGAGTGGGGATTGTCTTTACAAAACTGACATAGTATGTTGTCATTCAAATCATAACATTTGCTGTCTCGATATCCTTGTTAGATAAGCCTACAGGAAGTAAGGAAAGTAATGTGAAATGTTCACAGAAATACAATGACCATCCGGTAGCTCAGGTTTTCGCGGTTTTGCTGATCCAGGATCAATTCCCAGTGGGGCAGAAAAAATTTGTAGCTTTTCACATCAATGTCCCAGTTCATATGGCTGTGACTATTGAAAAGTGAACCCTCTTTTTTCTATGCTGCTGCTACTGCTCCTAGTATCCAAAATTCTACCTATAACTACTCCTACTAAACCCTCCACGTGGGCCAAGTTGTTGGTAAACCCAGCTAAGCAACACGCCTACTGACAATAGTTCCTACCTCCCACCTCCTATCGCTCCATGTAGATAAGCTTCAATAGCTCGCTACATTTCCCATTGACAAATACAACAATAATTTTTTTTAAAAATCCTTACCTTAAGTTGTTCAACCTCCGTGGCTGACCGTGTCTCTTCATCGGTTGGAGTCGCTTGCGCCGATGGCATCGGTGGGCCTGGTAGTAGTGCCACCGGGGGCGGCGTGAGTGGCACTGGGGGTGGCGAGGGTGGTGGGGAGAGGGAGGTGGAGATCGGGGGTGGTGGCGGGGGCAGAGAAGCTGAGGTTGTGTCAGGCCAAGGACGCCATATCTCGGGACACGGCTGAGGCTCACATCGTCGTTGCACGGCGTTCGGAACCTGTGGGGAGATGCAGCACGCCGCTTCCGCTGATGAGGCTTCCTGAGGTTCATCTACCTGGAAATATAGATTAAAAAATTAGCTATAAAAGCTTCGACGTAAACTAAGATATCAATACTATGTGATGACCGAAATGAGGCTCTTCAGAACTCTTTTATTCTCAAAAGTGTAGTTGAAACACTTTCTCCAACTATACTACTGGCAAACGAAAGTGGCGGCTCATATAGTCTAAGTGATGTTTCTTTGCTTCGAGAAATTCAACTTAAGAAAAAATTAATGAACAGAAATATACAGTGTTTATTAGTTTATTGTATATTAGTCGCAGTAAATTACATTTTTATACTTAACGCGGTCTTAGACAGTTTGTAACCGCTCTCTTGACAGTAAATTACTTATTTATTTCTCGATTTATTGTCAATCATATTGGCTTGATGTTGGTATAGCCCACTTGTGCACAGTGTTGCCAACACTTTTACTTCACCATCCTCCATAGGAGTAACGATACTCGTCACTTCCGTTATGTAGGCATGACATTAAAATTTCTAAAAACTTAAATCCATCGCCAATATAGGCCAACAATTCAATGCACTTGCTCTCATGGCGTTAATGTGTTCCTTTGCGTATGGAACGATTATTACACTGTGTCATCAAATTGAATATCTTTACAGCAAACAGTCGCTTTCGTGACTACCATTAATATTTATTTGGATGTAACTAGAGTTCGTAGAAGTTGGTAATACGCGTTGGGCAGCCATATTGGATCATTTTCGGCAAAGTTACATGACTTAGAACACTTCCTCGAACTCTGCAGGTCCCTCCAGCACACCGCTGAGCCACTGTGGGGTTAAACTGTTAGTCATCTACTGGACCCAAAAATAGAAACGGGTTTTTAACTAATGTTTTAAAATCATATTACTGTTATTTTGACAATCTACGTACAATTAGAAAGAAAATGGATATAAAGTATATAATTACGACTAAATTAAAGGTTTAGATTAGGTTGTTTCTTGCATTTACGGTTGATCATTTCATTTCTCTAATTTTATAGTAATTATATAGTATTCCTACTTATTTTGTTTGTATTTTCATATGAAATACACATATTAGAAGAGAAATAAAAAATTGACGTAGTCAAATTTTTGGGTCCAGTAGGTTCTAAGAGCTTAACTCTGGAGAGGCCGAACAATGCGCTCATTAGGGGTGGAGGGACCTGCAGAATTCGGGGATGTGTCCTAAGCTGCCAAATCCCACTTTCGTTTGCAAATAATATACAAAATAGTAAATTTTTCTTACTTTAAATACCCCTTCCCCCTATTTTGAAACATGTCAAGAATTTTACTTACTTAACTCTGGTAACATGCGAGTTTAACTTTCACACACACACAAAAACGTGAATTTACTTTCACAAGTGTTGAGTAAAAAATGAAGAAAAAAACGAATTTACGATCTTCTCTAGGCGTTTTCGAATAATTTACGAAGAGTCACTATAACTATGTCGACATAACGAGGAAAATCATGAAGCAACCAACAAAGCAGTTTTCTTTAACATCTAATAACAAAATTATGGTACGATTTATAAGATTTTAACCTATGTAATATTTTAAGTTGCGTAGTACTGTTTCATGTGGAAGAGAACCCGACGTAAATTTCTCTTTAGCTTTCAAAATATTAGTGCTAAATACACTAACAAAATCATATTTTTATATATTAGTGAGGTAAAAATGTATAATACACAATAACAGAATCATCCATCAATTAGATATAGGTCAATAATAAATGATTTTGAACTGGACCATTCATAATCACTCTTTTCTCGTAGTATGTGTGATTGGACAATTATAAATGTTGCATCCTTACGTTTTAGTTATTTGAAATTTATGACTTTGTATTTATATTTAAAAACATGGCGTTAACACTTAAGCTGCTGAGCTTTTGGTACAGAGGATTTATTGTGTAGGGCGTATCCAACTCATGACTATTCTATTAGTATTAGTAATTATACAACGAAAAAATACAAGAGTCTTCCTGGTGTTTTCAACCGTTGCAACAAAATACATAATTTTTTCACGAGAAAAACGTGACTATACCAATATAATTCAGAAATAAAATCGTAAATCTTCAAACTAAATTGGAATTTCTTCCACATTTTTAAACAAGTTTTAATACGTATTTTCAGAATTAGAGCGAGTCATGTCAACATTAGATTCCGCAGCAATAAATATTTATATTCCTGGATAATAGCGTTACTAATTTAAAACTGATCTTCACTTAAACACACATTCTGTAATTCTCAAATTAAAATTCATATTAATAGTATTAATAATTTATTAGTCTGCTAGGGAGGAATGCTCGGTGGCAGATAGAGGATACATACATACATAATACCTGTTAACATCGCGTGAGCAACGTAATTGAAAACAAATACCTGTTAAAATCGTGATTATGAATAAGGATATCTGGATAAAAACATGGTTTGTTCAAGTCTATTGAACTACGTGGTATCTCTTATCCATACTAATATATAAATGCGTAACGCGAAAGTGTGTCAGTCTGTTTGTTACCTAATCACGATTAAACCACTGAACCGATCGTGATAAAATTTATCAAGGATATAGTTAAGATACCCAAGATGAACATAGGCTAACGTTTATTTTAAAAGTGCTTGAGATTTTTACCATAAATGGCGATGAAATCGGGATAAAAGTTATATTCCCTAAACGGTTAGATATAGGTGATAAGTATGAATGGCAATATTGTTTGCCACAAAGAGTTCTACATAAACGTCCGCAACATCACATTTGCATTAAAAATGATGTTCATCTATCGTTGGAAGATCACAATTCTTGGGGCCCAGAGAGGTCCCCCCCGTCTTGATGTCACGTACGTGTAAAATACATAATCATATTCAAATTCAATTCCTGAAATATTATACATGTTCTGCCTTGGTGTCGCAAAGTATCTGATATTTCACAACTACTGCTAGTGATGGCTAAAGTATTAAATATGTCTCCCTTTTTGTTAGCCTATATCCATACTAATATATAAATGCGTAAAGCGAAAGTGTGTCAGTCTGTTTGTTACCTAATCACGATTAAACCACTGAACCGATCGTGATAAAATTTATCAAGGTTATAGTTAAGATACCCAAGATGAACATAGGCTAAGTTCTATATTTAAATGCATGAAAAGAAAGGTAAAAAATGATTTTGACTATAAATGTGAATGAAATCCGAAAAAAGGTATATTCGCTTACGCTGCCTAAACGGTTGGAGATAGGTGACAAATACGACTGGCAGTATTGTTCACCTCAAAGAGTTCTACCGAAAATTCAACGGCAACATATGTCTATCTGCAGAAGTTTTCCTACTTTATCGAAAGAAACGTTATTAAAAAAAGAGTGTTGTTATACGTCAATTTAAGAGAATAATTTAAGAAGGAAAATATAAATCACCATCAAATTACACGTTTTTTTTTTTTTTGTGTGTATTTAACAAAGATTGAAAACATCTTTAAATCGTAAAACTTGGACGAATAGTTTAGATTTTAAAAGCGTTTTAATGAAATGGTGCAGCCGCGCTGCGTCAGTTGTGTCTTGCCTCTGAAGTGAAAAACTCGACCCGCGTGGCTTCCGGTGAGTGGGTCATTGGTCTATTAAATAAATTTAAAAAAATTTCGGAGTACGCGTAAGTAGAAAGTTTTTCTGAAACGGATTCGTAACTAGAGTCGAAAGCAGAGACACATAGCGAGAACCCGCACGGCTTCAAACATTTACTACAATGATATTCTATAAATATTGATATATTCATTTATTTATTTGATGTATTTCTTGTGTTTATTAATAGTTTATTTCTAATGCAACCTTGGCACGGTTGTGTACTTTATCTCTGTAACTCCATCCTGGCCCGGGTTTTCCTCCTGTTTTCCCCTAGGTAGTGGCGGATTTTCCTTGGGGGGCGGGAATGTCATGTTTTATTAATCTCGAATTTTTACTGCACTAATATGTACAATTTATTTTGAATAATAAAACAATAGGTATTTATTAAATAATTTCTTTTGTAAATATTTTAAATCCGCCACTGTCCATGGGCCCTTGATCGGAATTGATGGGATGGACCCTTGCTTGTTTCCGGAGAGTAACTTAGTTTATTGCTCCCCACGTAGTCATACGCAGTTTGCAACAGATTTTTTTACAATAAAGTTTATTAAAGAACGCATGATCAACAGAACAATGGGTTTGAACATAAAAAACCAGGAAAATTATGGGACATGATGAATGTATTTTATACTCAGCTCCGTTTTAAATGGACCAATCAATATACATAATAATTATAAAAGAAAATTTAAAATGTCATATGCAAGGATCGGATTTTGCATATTACACGTTTTTCCCCTGACATTCTATGGCTTCAAGAAATCAATTTCTGGTGTTTTTAATCTCGTGGGACTATTTGAATTTAATTTAATATTGCACATAAATGCAAATTTTTGTTTTGTTTTTAAGATAAATTTCTGTAACTAATCAAAATTTTATTATTTATTATTNTGCAAATTTTTGTTTTGTTTTTAAGATAAATTTCTGTAACTAATCAAAATTTTATTATTTATTATTGTAATGCGCCTTATATTGTATGAACGAACTCAGCGGTATTATTCGATTAACCCAATTTATAATTCCGTATTGTTAGTAATAAGTAGATACATGCGTAATTTGTTTTTAAAGTAAGTGTTTCGAATATTTTATTGCTTAAAATTCGATTGTTAGTGCATATTTAGGATATTTTTGGCGCATATTTTCCAATTTTTTATTGCAAACCGAAGCACGCCCTGGTCAAATTAGTCAATTGACAGTCTGAGAATTAGTAAACGCACGATAGGGAAATATGTGATATTATTTCAACTCTATCAAAAATACAAATATTTATGAATTTAGTGCAACTGTGCTCAGATTTTAATTTTGTCTCGGGTGCATGCAGAAAAATCATGATTGAAACCAATGTTCCATTAGAAATATTAACATTAATAAAGGAAAAATCACAACTACTACACCTATGAAGCTAGTCGTATGTAAAATACCGCATAGGTGAAAACTTTAAATTTTGGGACGTGTGGAAATTTTAAATAGAACGTTTCATCGGGATATACTGTTTTCTCAAAGATCTCTTGTTACTATACTCAGGAGATTAAGAGCTATTAACATCTCATGAAAACTATTTCAGTCAAAAAATACTTCCTTCTGTTTGTAAATTTTTCATTTACAGATATTTTTTGGGATGCAGCGTATAAAGCTGTGATTTAGATAAACTTGGTGGAGATACGCTTTTTAAAAATTTAAGTAATGATACTTTAAAAAATCTCCAAATCACTCTGTTTCCAATCAACCAATAAATCTATATAATCAACGCGAATTGAAACGTCAGAGCAATCAAAGACTTATTCTTGTGGAGACAGATCACTCGTGGTGGGACCAGCACTTCATCCAAGTCAGTTAAATCGTTAAGATATATAATTATTTTCTTTATTTTTATTCTAATTGTTATAAAACACAACAATATGAATTACAATGAAGAAATAACATGATTTAATTTCTTTTTATTAGTTAACAATAGAGTATAAACTATATCAGGAACTTGCTTGACTCGTTTGAAATGCATAAGAGCATAAGTAAAAACATGGCGGCCGAGCATTAGTGTTTCGGGATTTGTGCATCTCATCTCATAAAAGTTAAATAGCTTTCTGAAATGTCCCGTGACCTATAGATGAAAGTGATGTAAAAATACTACAAAGGAAAATTTACGACAAATCAAAGTAAACTTCCGTAACTTCCATGATTTACAAGTTGGTCTTAAAAAATAAAAGTGTTTCCACCATGAGACGCAATGTATTTCAGCATCAATTATTTCATTTAAATGGCGGGTGAAGTATGTTTTTCTAACGTTGAAATCACGATAAGTACATGTCTTTCTCTGTTTATTTATGCCGATTTAAGATATTTTAGGCCCAATTTCACCAAGTTCGTTTAATGTCTTAAACGAGATTATCTGTGCAGTAAATCGTGTTTATCAAAATGCGCGTTCCACCATCTTCGATTTACGAGAAAATCGCGATTAACGCTTAAACGTTCGGGGACCCTTCGATTACCAGCGCAAATCGCGATTTTCTTCAGAACTGCGAGAAATATGGCGTCCATTTTGTTTGTTTGCTCGTAGCTCGGTTTATAGGTTATGTTCAGTGGCACGAGGGAGGCCCGCTGCTGCCTATGGTGTCCTTAGGTGGCGGTAGTGAGCAACATGATGCGTTTTCCTCCCGTCATTTGTCTTCAAATTACCCATAATGCACTGTAAAACTACTACCAACCCAGAGATTCTTCAGAAACATTGAGCAACTTAATCGACGATTAGTTTTGCTTGGTGAAACGCATAAAATGTAATCGCGATTCCATTTACCTAATCACGTTTAAGGAAATCGCGATTATTCTACATTTGGTGAAATTGGGCCTTAGTGATTTAATTCTACCTAGGCGGGTACTACCTTAACTCGAACCCATAACGTGAAGAGCACTGTTACGAGTCATTGCAGAATACACAGTGGTTGTAGTTACCTCGTCGATGTGGAGGTCTGAAGGGCTGGGCGAGCGCGACGGGTAGTGCCAGGGCGTGAGACATCGTTCTCTTACGACACCGTAGGGCGTCGGCGGGCTGCGCAAAGTGTCTTCTTCCCACGAGTGGGCAGAGGCCGGTGCGCAAGGAACGGCAGTGAAATGGAACACACTGGGATAGGCAGTGGAGGGACGGAAAGAGAATGTCGGTCGGATGGCGGCAGGTCGGATAACTGATGAATGATCGAGGGCAGGAGGAGGGAAAGGGATAGAGGTGGATTGGGTTGCAGGAGTAAAGGTGGTGCATTCCTCAGGGCACTGGTTGCCCCACGGCGATCGGCTCGAAGAGCCCGAACTCGTCGACCTGCTTCTGAACTGCAAGCAATGAAATCCCGTGTTACGAATATGACAAGTGCTCATGAAATGAATTATAATCAGTGCGGGAATCTATTCGGGAAAATGATAAATGTAGAATACTGAATGCACTCGACATTTGAGAAGTCAAATGTAGAATACTGAATTTTCTGACTACAATTGTTTGATTTTGGTTAAACTACCATACGGATAAAATACCTGAGCTGAGGTAGGTAATATATTGGCTGCCAAACAAGAGACAAAGATACTCAATCTTTCAAGCACATTTCCCTTTGAAACAATATTAAGTCTATTTAATTTAAAGATGTATATTCTTTACAAGTAATTTTTTTCATTTTCGTCTGAATTCATAAAAAACTGAAGTTCGTCCTATATTCTAATTCTGTATAAATTTAAAAAGATACTTTTCTGTCTACAAAAATGCATACTTTCTATAAAAAAAGGAAATTGGGGAAGTCCCAAGGAATGTTATAGGTTATATAAATTTGTCAAAACAGCAGGTACAAACTGCGTATGACCACGTGGAGGACAATAAACTAATTTACTCTCCGGAAGCAAGCAAGGGACCATCCCATCAATTCCGATCAAGAGCCCTAAGGCAGAGGCGGCTTCAAAAATTTCTAGATAAGATAAAAAGTTAGCTACGTTTTATAATACAAAAAGAATATCAACATATTTGTAATTTAACATAAAAAAATATTGTACATGAACGAACATGTCTTATTTTTAGCTTGATTTTGTATGCTGCTATATGTCATGCAATCTGTTTATCAAACATCGTACAAAACTAAGGCTTAATAAATTTATAATTTAAGTTCACTGAGGATTAAAAATTATCATGACCATAACTTACCTAATAATTTTGACTTATTTTAGGGTATCACAACAATATCTGTTAAAAATTGATATGTGATTAAGTCAAATGAAAATCAAAATTCTCATACGTTACGCCTACATTTAAATAAAATCGCGGACTTCAATCAAAGCTATTTTTTATTATTTTGTTAACAACTTTTATTGTTACCCCGAAGATTTTATATAATTCGAAACGTCGACATATACTGTGAGAATAATTTAGTTTTGACCTACTCCTAAATTATTAATATATTCCATTTTTCTTTTAATGTATTCCCAACATTTAATACTCACAGCTGTAAAAAGAATAAAGTTTTCTATATAATTTACATTTATAATGTATTTTTGGTATGATGATTATCTCGAAAACAAAAATCTGTAATCTGAATCAAAATATGGCATAAACTGACTTGACTCGTTTGAAATGCACGAGAGCAAAATGTATAAACATGATGGCCGAGCGTAAAGGTTTCGTGATTTATGGATCTCACCTCAGAAAAAGAGAAATATAGTTTTGTAATGTCCGGTGACCTATTGATAAAAGTGACGTAAAAATACAACGGAAAATTTACTACAAATCAAAGTAAACTTGAATCAAATTTGACAGTATGTCCTTTTTAAAAAATTATTTCCTCCATAAAACGCAATGTATTACAACAATCATAATTACAGTTATTTCATTTAAATGGTACTACTTTAAGGTAGGATGTGCGCGTTGACTGAAGCCAAGTTGCCAACTATTCACGAAACTTGGAAATAATCACCTAATAGTTCTTATTAATTAATAATTCATTCTACTGATATTTTTATATTAGATAAAGACAATTATTTTGTGATTTTAAAACTCGATAATTAATTTAGACTCTCGTTTGACTCTTTCTTTGACAAGGATCGCATTGCCACGTGATGAGTCTGCCATTTCCGTAAGAACGGTATTTTCCACAGTTTTTGGTGAATTATCCTTAAAAATGCTCCGTAAGGTATGAAAATATTTACTCACTGCCTTCCTATTTCCATTTCCTGTGTTTCAGTAAGTTTCTGTCGCTATGTTAAACCGGTTCTTTTGCCGGAATGTAAAATAAAACATGAGCCCGCGAAAGTTTCTCCATATAACACCATAGTAATTTGAAGTGAAATAATTCAAAATTTTGCGCCGTAAGGGTATAAAAATTCTTCGCCACTGGATAGAGAAACTATCATTTAAACATTTTTCGGAGGTACTTAAGCCTAGTCGCTGTCGCTCATAATACCTTAAGTTGACTTCCAGTAGCAGAGTACCGTACCTTAGGCATCCGCCAGCGATTGCTGCAGCCCTTAGGCGAAGGGTTTTCTTGTCTACGGCAGTGTCGCTTGTGGCGCGGGTATGCTCTTCCTCTGCGTCGTCTCTCTCCCTTGTTCATCACTTCCACTGCGCCTTCTTGTTCGTCGAAGGAATGCACATTCTGAAATAAGAGAACAGGTTGCATTGAAAGGAAATATGCGGCATTTGTCTGTCTTCAGGTGGGGGTTCCAGAACAGATACCACAGATCTGTCCTTGAAGGGTTGAAGAATGGAAGCTACACTGTCTGGAATGGTAGCTTTTGCAATAAGAAACTAAATTATTTTTTTTCTGTCTAAAGACTGAAAAAAATTGCAATCAAACAAGGGAGAATTTATCCCAAATTCACTATAAGGAGACCCTCGAAAAACTACGTGTGTTATTTATTTCTCTCATTTACAGTGCATTCAATACACCAATAGTATTTTTCTTTTCTTTTATACGAAAGTAAATATGAAAGCAAAGGATAAAATAATGGATACTGTGTGCAATAATTGTTTGCTGATAACGTGGATGATAACTCGAGTGATAANTAAGTAACATTTCTTTTTTAAAAAAATTTTTAATTTATAAAATACTTCCTTTGGTGATTAAGAAACCAGAGTAAAAATACGACGTGTGTGTTTAAATTTTTTTATGTTGTTCACTTTGAAAGTTAATCGCTCGAAAGTTTGTTTATTGACAAAATAATTTTTCAAAACTCCTTTTAAAAATAAATTAATACCGAAAAATAATTTATTTTTATAAAAATATTGTTTTGATAAGCCTAATTTNTTAATACCGAAAAATAATTTATTTTTATAAAAATATTGTTTTGATAAGCCTAATTTGCTGTAAATTTTACCTCTGTAAACAAATGTAAAAATTCAGTAAAATTTTATATAATTAGTCAATTTCATATAACCTACGAATCTAAAATATTCAAATAATATATGTGAATAATCAAATAAAAAATAAAATAATTATTTAATGTTTAAAACAAATTCGTCTTTCAATAGTAAAACAATTTAATAGTATTAATAGTTGTTAATAACTGCTGAATTGCTATCTATACTTAATTTTCAAATTTAAGCAAATTATTACAAAGCTTTAATAACACCTTTTAAAATTAATGCAATTAAAATTTATACTGTATATTTCATGAGAAAAGTGAAAGTTATTTGAAATTCATATGAAAGAAAACAATGTACATTATAAACAAAATTACTTGGCGAATTCATGATTATTACAATTACTTTTTGAATTTGATTTTTTTACAAATGTTATACAAATATAAAAAGTTTTCACGAATATAAATTTGTTATTTATGAATTTTGAGGTAATGGACACTAAAAAAATGTTAGAGTAAAAAGTTACTGACCTGAAGTAGAGAGAGTTCCGGATAGATCATCTTCAACACGCTGCTGTGCTGACGCCTTGCCGTGACCTCAACACCTCACTTTCACCCACCGCACTGATACTGAATTTCTTTTCAGTTCTCAAAATGGAATTTTTGCGCTACGCAACATTACATCCTGGACGCTCGTCAAAAAGCGCTGATTGGCTGCTGATAACGCAATCCTACCTCTGGTTCTTATCCCTCGTCACCTTACCCCCCACCACCCCACTGCAAAGGGTGAGATGTTTACTGCCGCCCTCCCGCTCCCTGCTTGAACACGTCACCCTCTTTTACCCCCCTCTCTCGCATTTCTTCAACCTTCCTTTCACTTTTGACTATGATGGCGTCTTTTCAGACAACGCTTACGTCACCAGCAGAGACTGAACTTAATATTTCAACACTTCCTGCACCATCGATTTGCAGCTTGTTGCGTTCAACTAGATAAATTTACTGTCAAAACAGTGTTACGAACTGCGTATGACAATAAACTAATTTACTCTCCGGAAGGAAGTGACGGACCATCCCATCAATTCCGATCAAGGGCCCTAAGGCAGAGGCGGATGTAACATGATCACTGTGCATAAAAATTACTTAGCTACGTGTTAAAATACCGACAAACTTGTATTTAATTAAGCAAAAAAGCACAAATACATACTATTAGCAAATTATAAAATATTCGGAAGCATTGTTTATAAATCGTAACTATTAAAATGACTCTAATTTCCAGAAAAATTATGACAATATACCGCGACCCCTAGGTATACAATATCTGCCGGCCAGAATTAATGTACCCAATTAAAAAATATATTCCTATAAATAACCCCTTCCCTTCATTCACACATTTTCAGGAGTTTTCTCTTTGGTTTAGGGATCTTTGCGACTAAACACTTTTTCACAACCCCTATGGCGCAAAATCTTGATTCGTCTCTGCTTTATTGTAAATTTGAACAATTGCCCATTTTTGGGTTAAACATTAAGTACTGTGGGTAAAAAAATAACAGAAACATCTAAGGAGTGAAGTTTTTTAATGATTAACGTTTTTTCCCCACACTTTGCAAATGACTCATCCTATGCGAAATCTAACCAACGCCTATGCTTGACTTTAACCGTTTGTAATTAGGAGTTCGTACTTTTCATCTGTTCGAAAATAGAAAAAAGGGATTGAATAATCTATCATATTTAGCAAAAAAATATATCTTTTGGCACCTACATCTGCGAAATAATGTTTTTTAGATTTTCACGAAATCAGAAAAGCATTCAAAAATTATTGGCCACGTTCTTGAAGAGCGGTAGACCCCAATGCGACTCCTAAAAAGACATTACTCTCACTCGTAGTAGTATTATTCAAATAAATAAATAAATCAANGGGGGGTAATAAACTAATTTACTTTCCGGAAACAAGCAAGGGACCATCCCATCAATTCCGATCAAGTGCCCATGGGCAATGGCGGATTTAATATTTACAAAATAAATTATTTAATAAATACCTAATGTTACCCATTTCTTATTCAAAATAAACTGTATATATATGGGCAGTAAAAATTCGAGATTAATAAAACAATAGTATAAATGACATTCCCGCAAATAATGAAACAAGAAAATTAGATATTTATTTCCATTGTTATACAAACAAACAAAAATTACATTAAAATTTAAAACAAAAATGGTTCTGTGAATTTCATTTTACGTTACAAAAGGTTCAACCTGTCACTAGATCTAGATTTTCCTGTTTTTAAGCTCATTTTGCCCCGGTGTCGTCCAGGATTCTTACATAATATTCTGAATTCATGCTTCTTTTTACTATTTTTATAATAATAATAATTCATTAACCTGCAAGTGAGCAATGATTGGCGGTAGAAGGAAAATATAGTAGACATAATAAGAATATACATAATTAGGGAATTTAGTATTATTTAATAGTTACAAATTATCAACAATAATTTCCGAATGATTTATAGCTTGATAATAATACGTACTTGTGAAATGACTTTTCTATGTTTTATTAAATACAATATTTGTTGGTATTTGTTAATACTATAACTTGTGTCGAACTTTTATCGTTAGAAGTATGTTCAAATGTTAAATCCGCTTCTGCCTTAGGGCCCTTGATCGGAATTGATGAGATGGATCCCTTGCTTGCTTCCGGGGAGTAAATTAGTTTATTATCCTCCACGTGGTCATACCCAGTTTATAAGTGATTTTTTGTCAAGAAAGTTTATCCATGCAAAAGGAAAGTACATATTACACAGAATGCTAAATAGACAAAGCGCGTAGTGGTGAGTTATTTGTTTGTTTTCATTTCACTTTTAGGTTATGTACTTGAAAAAAAAAAGTTCTTCAATGCCTTTATATATTTTTGCTTCTAGGATTCAGTCAGATAGATTGTACGTTCTGTGAATTGTCCGCCTTCCATGACGCAATTGCACTCTGGCCTACACTTGAGTAAGCGTCAACAGTCATGGGAGTGAAGATTCACTTACACTGATTAGCAGTCAATTTTAATTGTTTTTCTGCTCTTGAAATTTGTCTATTTTAACCATAATTTGAATTTTACTTGCAATAACCCTTAACTAGAGTTCTTTGAAATTTCAAATTGTTTCATTGATTACTTTTCCGAATTCCATGCCATTCCATAGAATTCAATTTTATTAGTATATATATTAAGACGAATTTAGCCGTAACTGCAAATTAAATTATGATGTGCATTGACATGCATATAGTGTGTAACGCGCTCGCCTTCTTCCTCTGGGGACGCCGGTTCAAACCCGGTCCGATCCAAGTAGAATCCGAGGTGGTGGGTGGCAGGTTTCTCTGGGTTCTCCCGTTTCCCCTGCCTATCATTCCACCACAACATTCAGTCATAATCATTCACCCCCATTTCATTCGTAATCATCGCTTCAGGGGAGGTGCGTTAGAAAGGGCATTCGGCACCATGAGTATTCCCCAGTCAAATCCAAAGGAGCGAAGCATCATATATCCATCCCCATTAGCCGACCCCACATTAAGTGGGAAAAGGCTTAAGTGAAAGAAGATTGTGACATTTATATTAATTACTCGTGTTATAACCATAAAGAAAATTCTCATCCTTGAATGAAATTTTTGCATTTGTTACTACATTTGAAATGAATCCATACGTTGTGCATTTAAGCGTGAGATTACATTCTTGTGATTCTTACATTTTTATTATTATCTTAAAAGTAATGTTGCCTTCAGGATATTTTATTGTATATAATCGTAATTAACAAGTTGAAGGATGTTCGCCACTCTCATCACAAATGATATAATGGGCCGGCTACTCTAATTCAGTGATTTGTTCAATTCCCCGGTCCGTCCTGAGACGTACGGAGGTAGTGTTGTGATTTATACAACAGAGCACAAAGGACCCCCTCGTGTGGTCGCGTGTTTCTTTTCCAAGGAAACTTAGGAAATTAATGCTTGGCAGCAAATGATGAAGTTGCGCACACTGATGAAATCGTGATGGTATGGAAAACAATTTTCCAAAGCCTATTATAGTACCATATAAAGATCCCCCCCCCCAAAAAAAAAAAACACTGAAGCCTTTTTTAATCGTTTTTATTATTTTCAAAAATATTAAATATCCTTTTTTCAGAAATATTTTTTGCTTTATGTATTGACTATCATAATAAAAATGACTTACCTCACCCGATTTATCCTTATTATACCTTATTGTTTGTAACCATGAATGTTTGCAACTAATCCTTTGATGATATCTTTATTAGTTCGTGAGATAATATCGAAAATTGAAATAACGAAGTAAGATTTTACCAAAAATCACCGTTAGGAAAAAAAAACTCTCTAAACGACCAAGAATAAAAAGGAAATAGAGATGATGTCTGAGTTGATTTGGGAAATATAGGGAAAACATTAAAACTCACATATTATCCAATTCATCTCCTAAAAATCGTTATTCGTAAAACCACTTTCTTAAGCGAGTCTTAACAACAAAAAAACACAATGTTTAAAATAGTATCTATATCTCATAGTTTCTTTTATTTGCGTAGATGAATGAGTGATTTTTTTTTCCTTTGGGCTCTAGGGCTCGCCGACTTAAAGGTCATTTGAGTTACCGCGTCTGTCCATTATTCAATTAATTATTCTCTCAAAACGCCGATTATAGAGCTATGTTCACTGTCTGTTTTTCAAAGTATAAATTATACTGCTAACAAAGTGATATCTGATACGAATACTTTTTTAAATACTCTTATGAATCGCATTGTTTTAAACAGAAAAAAAACAAACATTTTGTTTGAACTCTCGAGTAATTTATTTATGTTCCCCTCGGAATCAAATTTGGCTTCCCTTAACAAGCACGTCGTGGCGTTTCAGATGGAATTGTCGTAATCCAAGCATTCTAGAGCGTCTGACTACGTTAATGTTTACGCACGTTAATTTACGATTAATAACGCAAATAAAACAAATTTAATTATAATTTTAATTACGCCTGTAGAATTATAATTATTGAATAAAACGACTGATTTATTAACTATTAAGGAGACTACACTATGTTTCGACCTCCATTGTCGGTCATGAATGAAATGAAAACTAATCACACGACCCACAGTGGGAGTCGAAATGTTGTGTTCTCTTAATTATTAATAAATTAGTCTGTATAATAAGGTTGTTTTATTAAATAATTATAATTTTAATCCACAAAACGAAAATAATAAGTATAAATTGTTAAAATAATAAGACTTCAGATATACGTCTATTATTATTTATATAAATATATTATATTCATATAATATATAAAAAATTTATATATCATTATTATATATACATAATATAAATATAATGTCATTAACAAATAAAAAACCCTAGACATTTCACATTGATCAACCTTTCCCAATATCCCAATTCGTGCTAACTCGTCTTTTATCAGCTGACGCATAAGATTTGCCCTTCTTTCTAGTTTGAGTCACAATTTGGATTATCGTTTTGCAAGCATTTCAGAAGCTTCCAAGGTAGATAGGTACGCGATATCTTAACCGAGTGTTTACCCCAGAACTTTCACTCCTGAAAAGTGACATAAAGTACTTTATGGAATTTCGGTTCCAGTTCTTCCAAATGTACTGCGTATTCTATTGTATAAATCTTCAAAGATGGGATTTCATTTTTGAAAATATGACGTATTTATTATACAAATTAGCAATGACTTCTTCGTGTCAAATCTCGGAAATTTTTTATCTTCCCACTTACACATGTACTCCAACATTAACATACTATGTTTATGTAAAAACATACAAAAATGATTAAAAAATATGATATAATCACCCAAAAAATATTCCACGCAATAAAATATACAATGTCAAAAGGACTAATAATCACAAAAAATTATTATCATAAAATGGTAATTCTTGCTATCAGTATTATTCCCTCTAAATGGTTTCCATCGGTAATGTTATTGATTCCTCTCCAATTCTATCGCTTCCTTTCATTCAGAGCTTCCAGTTAAACACCCGGTTTCATTACGAGCGCACAATTTAAAATATACTTAAGCTGATCACTCGGTTAATAATAATAATAATAATAATAATAAATATGTCAAAAAAACAGTTAAAAACTGCGTTTGATCACGTGGAGGATAATAAACTAATTTACTCTCCGGAAGCAAGCAAGGGACCATCCCATCAATTCCGATCAAGGGCCCTAAGGCAGAGGCGGATTCGATATTTGAACACACGGATTTAACAATAAAAATAGTTCGATACATGATATAATATTAACATAATACCAACAAATTTTTATTTCATAAAACACAAGACAGTAATTTCACAAGTGTGTATCATTATCTATAGATCATTCGAAAGGTATTGCTGATAAATTGAGACTATTCAATAAAAGTAAATGCGAGATTTATTATTTCAATAGATGCAGCCCTTACGCAGAGACCTAGGAAATCTGCATAAAAAATGTAGCCAGGATGGGGCTACAGAGATAATGTAGACAACCGTTGAGCAAATGTTGAGTTTACACATAAAACTAAAGTTGTATAAAGAATAATAAGACACGATACAGACTTGCAGGAAGGAAAAATAGTTTTTGAAATTGTTATCAGTTATTTTGTAATGACCTCGATGTTGACGAGCCCTAAAACCCCACAACAACAAAAATGAAAGTACCACATCAATGGCGCGATAAAGTAGAAAACGAATTTAACTTATATTAAAATCAATAAATTTTTTTAATTTAAGAGAATACTTTATCATTTTAGATAATTAACAGTAAAAAACCCATTAAGAACAGCTCATTGCTACATTTCTTTCTCACACTTATTCCGTAAGTGGCTCGTACAGTTTTATCTGACACATTAAATAGTGTGATAACATTTCGGTCAGGTGAAAATGGTGACGAGTCGGGAATCAAACCCGGGACTCCTACTTTGATCGCAGGGGTATTAACAACTACACCATTTCCACCCAGACCTAAACTCCGGACGACCTGAGAAACATCCCCATACAGGAGATAAGTGAACCAGGCGGCACACTATGCTGTGTGCACTTTATTACCGGCTTCACACATACCTTCTTCCGTATACCCCACACGCGGAGAAGATATGTGATATCTTTAAATAAATGGTGTACTGTTGTGGAAGGCGAACGCGTGGTGTAGTGGTCAACACCCCTGCGATCAAAGCAGGAGTCCCGGGTTCGATTCCCGGCTCGTCGCCATTTTCACCTGACCGAAATATTACCACATGTCTTCTCCGCGTGTAGGGTACAGGGAAGAAATATGTCCATAACATTAAATAGTCCTTGGGAGGTGGCGAATGGATTTCTCCTACATCGCTGGAAACTACTCAACAATTTTGTAGAGCCACGAGGCGGACTGAAGTATTTCATCAATAAAAGAATAGAAACTGCTAATGGAAAAATCTGGGTCAGCGAAAGTGCAGGACTGATAAGAAATTGTGATAGAAAAACTGAAATATGGTAATGGTAAGTGCCGAAGTGTTTTATTTAATACAACAAAAGTAGATGATCATAAATTCATTTTTCATATAAATGTAGTCATTTTCTTTTAAGGAGAACAACACTAAATAATACGAACTAAAACCTTATAAAATAACAGTAACAGACAACAAATTTATTATTATTGAACAAGGGTCACAGCAAGAATGAGGACACCTTTTAGGTGACAATATATTTAATAAAACATCTTTCAGACGTGGAGTCTGATATTTAACGTCGCTTTCTCAACACGCCTGTGAGATGCAACTGCTGGGTTGCCGGAGCATGGATCGATGAGTTGCAGTATGTTGTAAAAGCCTTCCAATTCCTTATCTGGGAGGCCCCGAGGAACCAGATAATCCACTGCAACTGACCACCAGATTCTTGTCATGCACTGAAACAAGTGTAACAAGCGAACTACAGTAGTTTCTCTCTATAATGATGAAATGAGCGAGGGTTGTTTTGATGGCCATATAACAGCAATGTATTTCTGCTTTCTTTATACCGATACTGCTCTCTCTATATAAATATGGTATTTCAGACGTTCAAGTCGTTTCAGTTTAATCAGTGGGGCGACCCGTGACGTAATGCCCAGCGTACTCGCCTTCTACTTCCAGTGACGCTTGTTCAAACCCTGTGTGACCGAAGTAGAATTCGCGGTGGTGGACGAAGCGGGTTTCGCGGTAGGTTTTCATAGGGTACTCCCGTTTCCCCTGTTTCATAGGGTACTCCCGTTTCCACCATCATTCACTCATCATGATTTCACGTGATTCGCGTGTCATCCTTGTTATAAGGAGACCGTCTGGGGCGGTGGTCGTGTGCAACGACCAGGGTATAGAGGAGCCTCCACACGGTGTCCCCTAAGCAGCAAATGCTGTTAATATCCTCTACTCCAGAAGTAATTCTGACACGATATAGTCAGCATCAGTTCAATCAATGTCAAGAAGAACACTAATTGGATGGAATAGGCGAAATAAGTCGAAAGTACTAAAACAGATTTTTTTGAAATTAAATTCAAGTAAATAATTGTAATAAAATATTTTTGTATAAGTTTATGGTATTACTTATTTTTAAAACTATTACATCAAATTTTGGTTTCTCTCTATATAAAGATCTCTCTCTACAAAGATAAAAGTACCTAGTCCTTTGGATATCGTAATACATATATAGAGAGGACTGTAGTTGAGAACTAACAAAACAAAATAACATTAAAAGCAAGCAAGGAAAATTCTTGGGAATTTGATCAATTATTTAAATAACTAAACATGAATAAATAAAAATCTCGGCATTTTTTGGACGAACGATAGATTTTTATTGTCTTCAACAGCAACAAAATGTTACGATTCGTGGTTTTGAGAGGTCGTCAGGTGTAAAGAAATTGTAACAAGAAACATAAACGGAGCAACAGAAAAATTGAATATATTGAATGACCAGAATAAGTTTACAAAAAATCATGGTTTATTTATTGCAATTACATAACGGATGTAAATAGTAGAACAAATAGGTAAGACCTGATAATTCTATTTCATTCATTTCGCGTGTTATTTAATTTCAAGCAACTTTTTTTGAAACATCAATTTCTATTGTTTGCGTTAAACGTAAAAATTTAGACTGCAATATATCATTAATTTTTTTTAATGATTTCCTGTTCTCTCGCCTTGCATTGTCTCGAATGCAATTGAATTGAATAATATTTATTCCGTCGGCGAAATCCTTCTCGCTGAAGTCTAGTTTACACGGGTAGAATAATGAGGCGAGCACTGCGCAGAGTAGAGAGCAGTTGTCGTCGTCCCTTCTCTTCTACCCCGACCCTCGTCAAAAGTTTCAGTCGCTCATGAACATGTTTTGCGGACTGCTCGTAATTAGAGTATAGTATTCTTTGCTGTATGTGTCGTATCTCTTCCGTTTACTACGAAGTGTGTGAGTAAGCAGAAATGTTCATCTTCGTGTTGTTGTCCTCCGAATATGACTGACTGAGGGATTAAAATGACGTAAACGCACGAAAAACATAAAAATAATTTCTTTCTATTTTTGAAAGTGCTAAAAACATCAAATAAGCGTGATTCACCTCATCCTGAACGAATTTCTGATATTTTGCAGCATACACTTGCGTCATACACTGACATAGAGTTTTGTGTGTGTTAAATTACAATTCTGTAGCTCCATCCTGGTCCCGGGTTTCTTTCGGGCAGAGGCGAATTTTTTTATGCAGACTCGCTAGGCTCTTGTCTAACTATTGAAATAAGAAATCTCGATTTGAGCGTTATTTAATAGTTACGGTTTATCAGTAATACTTTCCGAATAATGTAGTTCGATAACAATACATGACTTTGTTTTATTAAACACAAATTTGTTGGTATTATGTTAATATTATAAAACGTACTGAACTATTTTTGTTGTTAAAAGTGTGTTGAAATGATAAATCCACCTGTGCCTTAGGGCTCTTATCGGAATTGATGGGATCGTCCCTAGCTTACTTCCGGAGATTAAATTAGTTTCTTGAGCTTCACATAGTCATACGCAGTTTGTACCGCATTTTTGACAAAAAAAAAAAAAGTATTTATTTACACTACGCGCGTGTATAGATTATTTTCATTTGGTATAGTATGTGATGCGTGATGTAATTGCGTGTATATGGTTCGTGCTCGTTTTCGGTATAGTTGAGAGTGCTTATTCTACTATCCCCTTGATTTTACCCATTGAAATTAGACTTAAGAATAATTCTATGATGTATATTGTGGTTTTTCAAAATACACAAAGTTTCGACTCATGGTTTGAGTTGACGTCCGTGATAGTAATTTGAATCAAGAAATAAAACGTAGTTTACATAATTGAACATGATATTAAACATAAATACAAAACAAAATATGTTTCAAAAAAAAAAAAAGCAGAAGTAAAACAACCACGTTATAGGCTTTTATATTATAAATATTCAAGTTCTTCTGTGTTAGTGCGTAAATTCAAACACTCATTACTATTTTTTATAAATATTATTTCAGATATGCAACATTTGTAATTATTTACTTCTTTGTCTAATATTTATGTGTTACACAATCCATCGAGTGATTATTAGTTTACTACAGATTTTTATTTATTTCGTTGGAACCCTCTCTTTGTTTAATCTATTTCTTCCGGAGTCGTTGGATTGGGTCCCGCGGTCAAGGTATCCTAATCCTCTTGCCACCCTTCCCAAAAGGATACAGTTGGATTGGGTCCCGCGGCCATTTTGTTAATTCCTTTACCTCTTGAGGAGGTTGACTCCACTCCACCTCCCGGATAAACTGGTTTTGTCAATTTTCGCAAATTAAGACCATGTAGAGTCGAACAAGCTTGTCTTTGACGAAGAAAATTATTCTTCAAACCTCAAAAACAAGTATCCTTGTATAATATATTGATCAATATCTTTATTTCAATGTTTATCATTTTCTCGTCGACTGACTGTGTTCACGTACGTTTTAAAGACAGGCTGTACAAGAGCAGGCTGAACCACGTTTTTCGACTACATTTTAATGCACGTTGTTAATATATTAATTGATTAACTTGAATGATTAAATTTTTGTTAAGTATATGTCCGAGAATGTTTGCAATATTTAAAATTTTTTTGGCATATCACTCAACTGCACAATAATGAACATGCCATGCATGGAAATGTTCATCCTCCCAGTCTCCGGCGTGGGACGCAATTGAGTCACGCTCTTCTTACAAGGAAAAACCGAAGGAGCGCTAGAGAGGGGAAGTTGACCGCGGGACCCAATCGACCGTCACCCCAGACCACCCGTTTCTTCGGGTCAAAATGAAAATTCTTAAAATCCCATCTTACCACTCGTACGTGCTGATCCAAGTACACGCGCCTCGTGAAGTGATCGATGGCTCCAGGCTTATTCCACTCCACAGCGAATCGCAACTTGCCAATCAACGCTTCACCAATCTTCTGTTGCACCTGCAACCAGTACGATTTATGTATTCCTCCCCAACCCAGATTTCCACTAAGTATTTTCTTCTTTGAGACTACGCGTACGAGAAAACTTCGAAATTGAAAAATTTGGGGTGAAACTTTGGATTTTTAAAAGTGCCCCTAGATGCTGTTAACATCGCTGAACATCAAATTAGCCGTAATAGAAATATAGTAAGGAATCGATATAATAAACGTCCACACACGCCAAAAAACTTAATATGAAAACTTTACAAACTCTTCCTTGTCTTTTCCGACACTTACGAGAGGTATTCAATATAAATTGACTAGCGTCTGGCACGAGAACAATACGAAGCGTGAGGGCAAAGGCGACACTCACGAGGAAGCTTCAAGTGGGACCGGCACTCCAAATTCGTCATATCGCAGATGTGTATAAATATTTCCTTTACGATCATTCTAATTATTTTAAAAGACAAGAATCTGAATAATATCGAAGAAAAAGCATAATTTGTGTCTGTTAATAATACAGCATTAACAATATTCAAGAACTCGTTTGATATGTACAATAACATGTACAAACATGGCGGCCGAGCGCAACGGTTTCGTATTTTATGCATCTCACCTGAAAGGAGAAAGTTAAATATCTTTCTCATATGTCCAGTGACCTATAGATAAAAGTGATGTAAAAAATAATACAGAAAATTAACTATAAATCAAAGTAAACTTTAATCACTTTCGTGACTTAAAAGTGTTTTAATAAGTGTTTTTACCCAAAAGACGCTATGAAGTACACTTATCAACCATAATTACAATTATCTCTTTTAAATGACCGGTGAGGTATGTTTGTCAAGTTGAAATCACAATGCATAAATGTTAATCTCTCTAAGATATTTTTGTGATTTAATTCTGTGCTTGTACTACCTTAAGGTAGAACTAGCATAGGTAGAAAACAATTATACATCTTGACTATAATTAATTGTTACACATTGTGTAACAATTGTGTTATTGTTTGTACGAAGAAAACAATTATACATCTCTTTGATTTGACTCACTTGGATTAAGTGCTGGTCCCAACTTAAGTGAACGTCAATTCATATTGCTCGTCATCATTTTGCATAAAATTTTAGACTATTGGAAATGCACTTGATCTGTTAACATAATATATTCCTTGACCACTGGTAGTAGAGGAGTAATAGGTCCTGAGTAAGTGGTCAAAAGTAAACAAAACACAACGTGGCTCAAAAAACGTTTCGGATATATTCCTTTCCACCCTCGTCGCTAAATACACGGTAAAAAATATATCTCCAGTCTGTAACAGGCTCTACCAATATGATAGTTGCTACAGATACTACAAGAACAAGTACGATAACACATACCTTGTGACAATAGTTCTACAACTTTAACATCACTCATCCACACCTCCAATCTTTACACGTGTACTTCAGGAACATATCGTGATAATTGTGCCTCGATACAATAGAAATATTGTTACAAGAAATGTGTTACTGTACTCATTTTTGTACTGTCTGTAGCATATATTATGATTTTTTCCTTTTTGGTAGAGCCTGTTAGATATTGTAGATTTATTTTTTATTTTGAATTTTAACTCTGAGGACTGATGAAGTACATCTGAAAAGTTGGCGAGTCATGTAGTTTTTCTTTTGACTTATTCCTCAAGATAATATTCTTTAATCCGTAAACCTTGTAATTGTGATCCATGTATTTGATCTATTTTTTTAATACTTGTTAGATTAAGCAATTCTGGGCAACGTCGGGTACTTCAGTTGGTTTTAATATAAACTACTAAGACAACCGGGAATTGTTCTATATGATTCCCTCTCCCCAAAAATATAAAAGACATTATTAAATTGAATCTCTTGAAATCCGCGGAAAAAAGCCACCTCTTGCACCAGAGCTTCTTCAACGTAAAATAATAAAATAATTGGTTTTTAATTAAAGTTTAATTCGTCTTGTCCTATAACACCCCATTGCTGCAATACTTTCCAATTATATCACTTTTAAAACTATTTTGCTGCATGGTTGTATTGTGTCTTATTATTCATGTAAGTTTAGTTTTATATGTACTCAATCTTGGCACGGTTGTACTTTATTGCTGCAGTACTTCCAAATACGTACTTGTGAAATTTTTTTGAGTTTTCCATAATACAAATTTATTGATATTATGTTAATATTATAACACGTACCGAACAATTTTAATTTTTACGAGTTTGCTGAAATATTAAATCCGCTTCCGTCTGAGGGACCTTGATCAGAATTGATGGTCCCTTGCTTGCTTCCGGAGAGTTAATTAGTTTATTATCCTCCACGTGGTCGTACGCAGTTTCTAACTGCTTTTTTGACAATAAAGTTTATTTATTGGTTTTATTATAATTGTTACAGCTCTACTCCTTATCTCACCTCTTGGTTCATCTCCGCCGCGCGTCTCATGATCCTCTCCTCTCGAGTCATCGGAGGCCTCCGACTCTCTCCTTCGCGAAGTGCTTCAAAGAATCTGAGGAACACAAACATCACTATAACGAATACCGTTTTTATAAGCTTTCATTTNCTGTAACGAATACCGTTTTTACAAGCTTTCATTTAACATAGTTGTACGTCGGTGAAGCGATACGAGTATTCATTTCGAGAATGAATGACGGGAGACAATAATATTTCTTTGTCAAAAAAGCAGGTCAAACTACGTATGACCACCTGGAGGACAATAAACTAATTTACTCTCTGGAAGCAAACAAGGGAGCATTCCATCAATTACGATCAAGGGTCTAAGGTAAAAGCGAATTGAAAAATTTCTAGATAATATAAAAAGTTAGCTATGGGTTATAATACTAATAGAATATCAACATGTTTGTAATTTAACACAAATTTTTTTTTTTACATGTACGAATTATTATCGAACTATAGATTCTTCTGAGTATAGTGTTTAAAAATCATAAGAATTGAAATAACACTAAATTCACGATTTCTTGTTTCAATAGACGCTTCCCTTGATGTGGTGGTGTCTTCTAGTACAATATTTAATCAAATATTTTCATTTTATGTTTTTACTTCATTTTATATTTTCAAAATTTGTTTTCATTTTAGTTTTTGCTTTTATCTTCATTCGTTGTTTCATTCTTCTTTAATTCTATTGCGTTTTTTCAATACTTTTTTAAACACTTTTTTATTTTCTTAATTATTTTCAAATCAAATAAATTTCATAATCTTAACAATTAATTCTTGTACTTTACACCCATATTTTTTTAATTTTTTGTATTTAATTTTACTTTAGATTGATGATGCCAGCTAAGCTGGCGAAAGTACCTCCATTTGAATAAATATTGTACTTCTAGACAACACCACATCTGTCATTTATTCCTTTCTTTAACTTCGCAATTTTCTCTTTTTTTAAAAATATTTTCGTCGTAAACTCGCTTTCAATTTTTTTTTCACGATTACAACACTTTCTATATACTACGTATATGAGAAAGTAAAAAAAGATATTACTGCAAAAAAGGTCCCTTTCTTTATCACTCTGTCATAGGTGCATTTTCTGCATTTAATTGCGTCTTCAAAATTGACATTTTTTCATATTTGTTTTGGAAACAGTTTTTGAGACCTGAGTAGTAAAATTTGCTATTTTATAGGAAGCCAAATTACTTTTAATTTTGATCTCGTTCTAGAGATTTTATGAATGATTCAGTTGACACTTTATAGTTTTCTTCTATCGTTAATTTATCTCTCTTAATGTGCATGGTTGCATATTTATGTAATCTAAAGGACATTTTAAAGTCTAAGCTATAGAACTGTATGATTTTCAGAAGGCTGTGCAGATTATCTGGAGACTTAGCAAACACCTTTACGTCGTCCATATACATTAAATGGGCGATTCGGGATGTTTTCTGTTTTGTTTCTAATTTGTAACCAAATTGTGTTTCATTGAGAAGTCTCGACAATGAATTCAGAGCCTTCCAATTGGTTCGTTAGAGATGGTGATAGATGCATGTTTTACTTTGGTCACGCAGTTTTTCATTATTCTCTCTATGAAATCGACTATTATTGCATTGATCTGATAAATTTTGAGAATATGAATTAACCATGAGTGAGACACTGAATCAAATGCTTTTTGATAGTCCATATATGCTATGGATAAATTTCTTGATCTTTTTCGACTCCGCGCTAGGATAAATGAGTCAATAAGTTTTTCTTTGCAACCCACAGATTTCTTGACGCAACCTTTGCCACTACCGAATTGTTACCAACAAAATTGAAAATAATGTCTGCTATTATTATTATTATTAGTATTATTATTATACATCGATGACATTTTTTAAATTGCATTATTTGTAAATGGGAAATGTAGCGTGCTATTGAAGTTTATCAACATGGAGCGATAGGAGGTAGGAGTTGAGTGTTAGGCTATAGTTACTAGGTGAGCCGCTTAGATGGGTTTACCAATAACTTGGCCCAAGTAAAGGTGTTAGTAGAAGTAGTTAGTAATAGTAAGAGTCAGTGAAGAGGTGGTTAGAAGAAGGAGAGATCGCTTTTCAGAAATCACAGCTATACTAACTGGAACGTTAATGTGAAAAGCTACAAATTTTCCTGACCCCTCCTGGAATTGAACCCGGGATGACTTGGTGATGAGTAAGTACGCTATCACCTGAGGGACCTTTGATCGTCGTTTCCACTCACCGTTTCGCCGTCTCCTCGAAGACTGCGTGTGTGTTCTCCATCCGCAACACCACCGCTTCAGCCAACACTTGAGTAGACTCCCTCGGAGGTCGCCAACGACTCATGTAATCACCCATTAGTACATTCTCACCACCCGCGTATCCGTGTTTCGTACTTCCTCCGCCGTACATTTCATCCACAGCGCGCTGCAGAGAGCTCGTTGGCTCCAATGGGGTTCGCAGCCTTTGGAGATGAGCTCGCACCAAAGCCTATGAGATCAGCTCGAGACACACGACGCTCAGTATTTTTATTCCTCATCGCATCGTCGTCTACGACCAAGTGACCGGGACTCGAACCCGGGATTGCCTACTTTTGCCGCAGGTGAACTGTCCACTGCACCACCCAGGAGGAAGTTATGTATGAGCTTCGGGATTCGAGGTGTGTGGTGCAGCGGTAGTTCACCAGCGGTTAAAGTAGGAAATCCCGGATTCGAGTCCCGGTTCTTCGCAATTTTCACGTGGTCGTTGACAAAGCAAAATTTCCTTCACGAGTAGGTAGTCGGAAATTGTGAGTTAAAAGTTTTCATTGTTCCCCAACACGATTGTGTATTGAGTGAACAGGTTTGGATGTGACATTCAAATTCAGAGGAAATGATCTGTTCAAACCTTTGGATATGAAGTCCCTTCGCTTGGATCTGATCTCGCTAGTATCGGGTGTGACATTCTAACCTTTGGATGTAAGAAATTATAATCTTAAAGTACCCTTGGTTGGGATGTCACATCCAAAGGTTTGGAGAAATCCTTTCCTTTCTCTGATCGCTCATCCAATTGTAATCCAATGGGTCCAATTGCTCATCCAATCTCATCCATGATGGTTTTTTAGAGTGAGGGTTCCATTAATCATTAGAGAAACGTTAAATTCACAAAATTATATTATTAAAATCAATGTATGAACCGTCTTGCAAACTGACAACCTCAGAAGTTGGCGAGTAGAATAATATTAGTTTTACTTATAACACTATAAACATCTTACCATTAACATCCCAGACAAAAATTATTTTTCGAATGCAAATAATTCAATGTTGGAAAATAATTACAATTGAGAACTGTATGAAGTAACAATACTCTTAGGATCATCTTTAAAAACTCAACTACGAAACAGATCCCGAGGTTTTGGTTAATAATACAACAAAAATAAAATTATCTTTCCGAATTTTCATTCACATAATAAAAAATTCTCTTGGGTTTCTCAAGACATTTTAATTTATATCTCGTCACGATGGGTTCGCATACGTGATATTACACATTGTTCCCAACACGTGTTACTCCACCACATGTAGAATCCGTATTTTAAATTTTGAGTGAAGTTTTTATTTTTATTGATCAATCTCAGGACAATAATAGTGAAGTTAGAAACGTATCAGGTTAGAGAAAGTATTTCAATGAGAAATAATAACCCTTCACCCAAATATCCTCTGTATCCTCTCATTCCGGGAGGAATCTACTCTCATTGTGAGTGGGATCCTCTTGATACCATAAAGCAGAGGAAAATTAGCATCAATGTGGGAGGAATCTTATTCTAATAAGATTTTTAGGGTGATTCCTTCCCCAGTTTATGTCCCTTTTCTCTCGGCATTTTCGGAAACAAAAATACATGAAGAGTATCGCATTGTCCATATCTTCTTTTCTCCTCCGTTTTCTAACTTTCCGAGGACGAATACATTCAAGAATGTTCGATGTACACAAAATTCGTCATTCGCTTCGAGGAGCATCAAAATCTACATGGTATCATGTTTTTGTTTTCTACTCCTCTCCTGTATTATTCTTGGTTCATATTCTCTTCTTATTTAGTTTCATATTTTTTATCGCGAAGAGCTTTAATAAGGCACTAGAATAATAATGTTAATTTATTAAAGCATTAATATAATTCCCATTTCCGGAATAAGTGACTACAGAACTATGTGGAAAAATGTTTCACGCGCATCCCACTTTTGACAATACAAACATATAACGTTAAGAATCGGATTATTACATTTGAGGTATAAAGAAGAACAATTTTTTACTCACCAAAGCGAGAACGAACACGAACCCACGAGTGAGGGATGGTTTCATGATTGCAATGTTTGTAATTGACGCCATGGGACGAATCTCACGGTTAAATGGCGAGGAACAGCTTTTCTAGCACAAAAGGCAATACACTCTTTTAACTTCGTTTGAGTTCAATGAGTAACAAATACATACAGTAGAGTACTCCAAAGTATTCTTTGTAGACATTGAAATGTAGATGGCTTTGTCGAATGTTGTCGTTGCTGGTAAGGGCTAAATTAATGAAGATTGGTAAATCGTATATTTACTGTATAAATATGATTTATTACCAATGTGGACATTACTTTTATTTCTTTATTTTGAACCGTTTTATAGAATATCACTTATGTCATTTTATATGGGATGACAAATTTTTCATTTGAGGTAGTACTAAAATTAAATCACTAAAATATCTTAAATGTACTTATTATGATTTAACTTGAAAAATATGGCTACCCGGCCATTTAAAAGAGATAATTGCAATTATAATTGATTGTGAAATACATTACGACTTATGGAGGGAACACACATTTTCAAAAAATGACCAAATTTTTAATCACAAAAGTTTTCTTGAATTTGCAGTAACTTTTCCTTTGTAGTATTTTTTACATTACTTTTATTTATAGGTCACCGAACATTTGAGGAAGATATTTTACTTTTTTCTTTGAGGTGAGATGCATAAATCATGAAACCTTGCGCTCGGCTGCCATGTTTGTACTTAATGCTCTTGTGCATTTCAAAGAAGTCAAGCGAATACCTGAATATTGTTTTTAATGTACTATATACTGATGAATACATAGTAAATAATGTTTTTTCTCTATTATAATTCACATTGTTGTGATTTAATATGATTGGCATGAAAATAAGGAAAATAATTATACATCTTAATGATTCGGCTAACTTGGAGTTCTGGTCCCACCTCAAACCATTAAACGATGACATTGTGAAGTTGTGAAGTTGGGGGAAATGGAAGAAAAAGTTGACCAGCTTTGACATATCAGGACGAAAATGAAAGAGAATAACTTGCTTCAGTTTACAGCAATTATTTTATTTTAATTTGCAACATTTTGGTTTATTTTTTATAAACAAATTTATTTACTTTTCTCTTGATCTCTAACCTTTGGTTACAAGGAGTTGTTTGAAGGTAGTTCTTCCATTGAATATAACTGCCTTTGTGTGCATGGAATATTGTCTGGAATGGGTGCAGCTACTCTAAGCTAGAGTTCCCTATAAGGGAGAGAACCGACATGGACTTCTGATTGGATCCGCTGAAGTACCCCCACTGGTATAGCGGGAACGATTAGGTGACTGACATTCTGTTCACATTGCAGTGAGGTGTGAACGCCGATAAAGGTTAGAGCACGACCGACTGGATAAGACTGGACATAATTAGTCCGATAGAGTAAGTCTAATTAGTGTCTAGTTTAAATTTTAGGTTTTAAATGAAATTAATGATGATTCAATGAAAATACTTTTAAAAAGTTCAGAGAAACGGTTTTATTAATATTACTTCCGTTTGATAAATCAACGTAAATAAAATTCAAAAGCGGCCATTTTGCTCACGATATGAGCCTATTGGATGATGCTGCGCGCTCCAAAGATCCACTGTATATTGCTTCGAATTTTGTTCGAGTTCTAGCCTCTCTCCTTATAAAGAACTCTGGTCTAAGCCATCTCTCTCGCAGCAGATACATGACAATACGGCGCTTTCACTCCATTGGTTACCTCTGATTTCTATTCTTCCACCGCGAGCGCTGTACTTGACATCACGTTCCGTTCGTGACTTGTGAGTCTAGACCCCTCCGCTACTATCATTCGTACGGTCACTATCTCCACAGAAAAGTGGCAATACCTGAATCAGCTTGCTCTGGGGGTTCCTCAGGTATACTCAAAATCATATAGCTTTACCGAAAATGGCTGCCTAACACGAATTGCTAACTTCTACAAAAGTAAGTAATATCCGAAAAAAAATATTAATAGTAGTTACAAAAGGAATTATTTGCAGTGAAAATTACAAGTTAATAACACTGCAAACTAAGGCATAAGGTAATATTCGTTCCACACGGTCGATGGAGAGAAAAGCAGAATAGCACCACAATAGCAACTGGATTGAATAGAATTGAATTGATGGCCGATTTTGGTGGTAGATTTAAGTTTAAAGAAATCCGAAAGTTCTGCCAACTTAACGGAAGTTAAACGTCTCATTAAGCTTATGGCGAAGTACAAGTATTGGCTACACTGTGTACAAGCCCCGTACCAACATCAAACCAATAAATACATAAATTTATTAATAATCCGTTGTCAAGCAACCTATGACCACGTTGATAAAAATAAACTAATTTATTGCTACTACTTTACAATAAACTAAGATATACTACGAGTTCCCGTCCATGGTTTTTCTAGTTTACATTATCTCTGAGTAAAGTGACATGAATTTGAGTATTCTTTGTAGCACCTTCTCAGAGTCCTTTGTTCCATCCTTTGATCGTTTCTTGCATCCTCTATTTTTGGTCGCGTTATCACTTTCCTCTTATCTTCTGTTTGTGACTCATCAGTTGACGCGTGCATCGAAATATTAACAAAGGATGGTTGCAAATGAGACGCACAGCTTTTGTTTGGGGCTGCTACGGAGCGAACCTGGCGAGGAGTATGAGTCACAAACGAAACGGAAAAAAGTTCCACTCTCAATAAAATTTTGTCTGTTGTGTTTTCCATCTCTATCGTTCTATGATTCGATCTATTTTTTCACGCACAAGCAGCTGCTCAAACTAATATCAAAAAAATTCAAATATTTCGGAAGAGAATACTCCGAAAAATAGTCAAAGCACCTTCGAGCTCCCAATTACACGTAGAACTTGGTATAACCCATTCAAACGTACTTCCAACAAATAGCTTCGAAATTTTACAAAATTATCGCTTCTATTCTTTCCGCTCAAAATTTCGAACTAGGAAAATATTTTCCGCATAGAAAACGCATCAAAACAAAACTCGTCAGATATTTATTCGATCCCCCCATAGAATTAAAAAAAACATTTGTATACATGAAGCATGATCTTTCAATTTCTTCTGTGTAACATTACAATGTTCTTAGCTTATAGTTTTTAATATTATGTTGTAACTCATGTATGTATAGAAATATTTAAAAACTGTATTTTTTTCCAAACTTGCTGCCAAAGACATAATAGTCTGGAATGATAAGTAATAAAAAAGAATATTTTCCGAATATAGCACGAGAAAATTTTGAATACATGACAAAAAAAAAGACTCGGGTATTTCTGAAAAATTTGGTAGTCGAAAATTTTCACTTTTACAAAACATTTTTATACTACGTTTAAAAAATGAAGAAAAAAATAGAGAAAAATGTGAAAAAAGAAAAAGCACACTTTTTAAATTTAATTCTGTGCAAGGGCTCTAATTACCTTGACGTTGACGAGTCCTAAAGCCCCACGAAAACAAAATCTGTGCAAAATAAAATTGGGTATTATATTGCAGAACAAGTATTTGTATTCGAAGATTGTCCTTAGATCGTCTTCTTACAACGTTGTAAATTGACGTTAAGATCGAGACCGTGAAAGAAATAGCGCTTCGAAAAATTAAAACGTAAAAAACACAGGTATTACCCTTAACTGGTGACTCGAGAGGGCAGGGCTCGTCGGATCTTTGAGCAATCGTGTGCAACCGCCTCTGTTTTAACGTCTTGACTCAAGGTGCTATATTAATCTCCTATTGATATCGGGTGCAAATTGTATACATTAACATTAGTGTTGTGGTAATATTGGCGATGGGGTCATGGTGTTGGAACGCGTTGTGTGCCGTTCCGGCACTGGTATTTGGAATGTGTTTCTTTTTTCTATTTTTCTTTTTTATGCGACGTTAAAAGATAATGAATTTGAGAAACAAGTTTCAAGTTGAATACAGTAAGAGACCCGGGCAATGGGTGAGAAGAGTGAGGTTGGTATTATTTCAATGCCATTTGATTTCGGCGTGTGCTCTGCAAAATAGTGAAAATTGTAGGTTATGTTTTATCTGAACTATCAGCACAAAAATTTATCAGTTTTAAGGATTCTAATATTTATTGGACATAGACACTGATTGTGATTTTATTTCGAAAGTTAAGAGTGCCATATCAAATATAACTCGTGATGAATATTGAATATTCAAGAAAAGTATAAATTAGGAAAAAAAGATCAAGTATAAAATTACAGAAATGGTGAAGATCTAATGCCGAAAATCGACTCGAAAAGGCCTTAAAATTTCGAACAAATTAGCACATCAATTTTTGAAATTTTCCGGCGAGCGGGGCGCAGGACCCTCTTTTTGCGGGAAGTATGGGAAATTTAGCATTCCGGCACTGCTAAATTTACCATGACACTACTAAGTATTGGTAATATTTATTATTATCATCAACCATGATTCCTTCTTACCACTGAGACAATAAATGGAGGAGGAATTTTTGAAACTTCTGAAAAATATGAAATTTATCATTATTTGCAGATTTTGCAGAAAATGTTCAGATCACAATTCTTTCTTCCGCTTTAAAAGGACCGTAAATAAAGATAGATTCTAACCAATGTAGATTGTTTCAAAAAGCCGAAATGTGCCTACTGTGACTATAATTATTTCAATACGTTTGGTGCAACATATGGAATAGAAAACCACTTATATCACACAGATATCACGATTCATTTTTGATTTGGACAATTATATAGTATAAATTGGACAGAAATATTGATTTGGACAGAAAAATATAATGTTTCAGAACTAATTCTACTGCTATTAACGTTCATTATGGAATCTAATTATATAAATAGTTAAAACTTACGACGTTTTTGTTTTGGACGAATAATATTTTTATTTTTTGTTCAGAACTCACGTCGAAACATAGCGAGTTCTGAACAAAGAAATAAAAATTTCTTCTTCCAAAAAAAGAAAAACGGTTGTTGAGTTTTTAACTATTTATATAATGTTTAAGAACATTGCTTGTTGCTATCTTGACTCTACCAACTCTGGGCTTAGATTATTATTTGTAAATCCAGTTGTTTTAATCATGTTACGTCGAATGAAAATGGAAGACGGGACCGGG
>NNCF01135717.1:64822-77158 GCA_002313205.1 Laupala kohalensis | reverse complement strand
GTTCGCCACCCGGGCCCGTCTACCATTCTCATTCGACGTAACATGATTAATCTGTTACCTGGCGGTGAGGTTCACCGCAATCTAAGAGATTTCAATGTTTGTGATCCAGTTGTTTTGTTTATAAATCTGCGAGAAATGTACATATTAATAGTGTAGTAGATTTTCTACCTCTATCCACACCCACATAGGATTGGTTTCTCGAACATATGTCGGTATAAAAATCACTACATGGGTTAATTTATAAATCTGGTGTTATATAAAAATATTTAAATTTTAGTGAGGAATCTAATTTTGTGTGTAACCATATTGATAAGTTAATTTAAGATTATTCTAATCGGTTATTCTACGAAGGAAGAAACAGAACACGTAAGCGATCGTACATAATGTTTCATCGTTGTACAACTCAAAATAGTGTTATTATTAACAGACAAATTTTTTCCAGATAAGAACAATATACATAACGAAGAACAACATTTCGCTTACAAAACATATTCGTCCGGAACAAATCGCGTCTCAGCAGACATAGGTACCAACGTTTTGGCTGTCTTGCTGTGACAATCTTCAAGTCAGTGTCTGAGTCATACAGACCTGTGTAGCTGTCGTACTCCTCTGCTGAACAACATATATTTAGACTGTGACTCAGACATTGTCCCTGTACCTCTTTCTTTGTTAAATTCTGTACATTTTTCAAGACTTATGTCCTTTAAAAGATGATTTAAGAGACTCGTATATTAATTAGGTAATACTATGTCCAAGCATTTCACTCACCATTTTTTAAAACTCAAAGGCGTGAATTTTGAATGAACCTATGAGGTTTGAAAAGTTATAGAAGCTCAAAAATAGAGAGATGTCACTCGATTGGTTCAAAGAACATCGAGTCCATAGATTGTTCACTTGCCCTATGTTGCGATATGTAACCAAATCGTTACAGTCCCGAAGAAGGCAACGATACTTCTGAGTACTGGAAGAAAGCCGAAACTTTGGTTGTAATGTCTGCTGAGACGCGGTCTGTCCAGGACAAATCAGCTTGATTAATGTTGATTCAGTGAAATATAGCTCAATTAATGTTGATTCAGTGAAAATATTGAAATAAGTTTAGAAAAACGATTTATGAATATTACTTTCGCTTGAGAAACCAACGTAAATAAAATCATAGGTCGGCTATTTTGGGCACGGTATGTGCCTATTAGATGATGATGCACGCTCGAGTTTTCAAAACCTTCTCTATACTCCATGGAAGTCTATTTGAGTTGTCCCCCCCAGGGGGCTTACATCTAGTAAGTACGTGTTTGGCGAACACGGGGCCCCGAGCTGAGTTTGGCATTACTTCCACTTACTTGTGCATGCTCCTTCCTTTCTCTTTTCTGACCTTCCTTGGTCACCTCTTGTTCTTTTCGATCCCGACGCCATTAGGGCTAGGGTATCTTTCATTTTCCTCTTCCCCCAGGGGACTTACATCTAGTAAGTACGTGTTTGCGAACACGGGGCCGCGAGCTGAGTCTGGCATTACTTCCACTTACGTGTGCCATGCTCCTTCCTTTCTCTTTTCTGACCTCCCTTGGTCACCTCTTGTTCTTTTCGATCCCGACGCCATTAGGGCTAGGGTATCTTTCATTTTCCTCTTTCCTCTTCTTTTTTTTTAATGTTTCTAGTAAAAGTCATGTGATATGTTGGAATTTGTGTTTAGAGTTGTAATGCAGGAGGGTTTTTAGTGGGTATGGCTGAGTCTTTCGGCGAGTCCCACACGCGGGGAGAGTCATGTTGGCTCTCCCTAGTGCGTAACTGCATTTTCCCTACTTGTACAAGTTTTAAGGGCTCTAATGACCTCGCTGTTGACGAGCCCTAAAGCCCCACAAGAAAAAAAAAATATTTGAGTTGTCGCCTCTCTCCGTATGAAGAACCCTAGAGTAGCCTCATTTGCCTCATCACATTAACAGAGCCCTCATAGTGTTTTGTTTCTCCAACATTTGAAAAAGAAAACAAAAGATGAAGAGAGAAAGAGAGAGAGAGAGAGAGAGCACATTTAGAAGTGAGGAAGCGCCCGAGAAGAAAACGACCAGCCGTTTCGGCGGAAAGAAGAAGAGTGCCAACGTTATAAATCGTGGGAAATAATGAAATAAGGACAAAGGTGGTAGCGCCGGCGTGGTCCGTAATGGTAGAATTGTCCCTGAGGTAGGGTCGTTCCNCTTCTGAGTTGAAGGGTGGGGATGGGGGGGAGAGGGAAGGTAACCGAAATGGAACAATGGACAGAGAGATAAAGACCCGTAGTGATAGAAGTAGCTACCATGATTGAGAGAGATAAAATGACATCTATTATAATGAAAAGATGAAACTCACTTTGTAACATTGCTGTAGTACATTCAAAATAACTCATAACAATTTCTTACATGCTTGAGTTGCGTCTTATTATTCTTATAAGTTTAGTTTTACATCTACTCAACTTTGCCACGGTTGTACGTTAGTTCTGTAGCCCCACCCTGGTCCTGGTTTTTGCCCGGTTTTCCTTCGAGTAGAGATTTTTATACGAACTCTCTAGGCTCTTTTCTAGGGGCAGTGTCTATTGCAATAATACATCTCGTATTTAGTGTTATTTCAATACATTTATAAACAATATTTTCCGAATCTATAGTTTGATAATAATGCGTACATGTCAAATAATTTTTTTTGCGTTTTATTAAATTACAAATTTGTTGGTATTCTATTAATATTATAACATATACCGAACTCTTTTTATTCTCATCTTACGAGTGTGCTGAATTTTTCAATCCGTTCGGCCTTAGGGTCCTTGATCAGAATTAATGGGATGGTCCCTTTTGCTTTCCTCTCCTCCGCGGATTATAATACTTTATTGTCCTCCATGAGGTTCTACGCAGTTTGTACTGAAAAGACAATTTATTGTTGTTATTATTATTATTGTTGTTATTGTTAGCTGTACAAATACATCAGTATTTTTTTCGTCGAACTTATCTGGTTTTGCCAATCATTGAAATTACGCTACATCTCTGATTTATTAAACATACTATATAATTTCACTGCAAATACATTTTCCCATTTCACAGACGTAGGAGACGAGATAAAGAATTAATGTATTTGACAGAAGCCTTAAACCTTATATGATTTTAATCTAATTTTAATCTTACTTTGTCTCTGCTCATATAGTATATGGAAATTACTCGTTTTACTACGACCAATTTTCCCCTTGAAACAATATGCCTTTACAACAATTAGAAAAATACGGACAGAACGAATTTTTTAGTCCTCAAACAACTAAAACAACATTTTGTCTATTTCATATTATAATTTATAATTATATAAAGAAATAAATGTATTAAATTCTCCATGGCTAATCTCAAATAACATTTTTTAAATTTTAGAGTTTGTTTGAAGTGTTTGAAGATTTTAAAAAATTGTCGTGTGTTTTAAATGAGCGGTAAGGAAAGCGTCTCATATAAACTTCGTCACGCTCAGAGAACAGATGGCACTCGCCGGTGGTTGTACTCGAGGGACGGGCGATTATCGATAATACGTCGTTTATTCGGTATTCGGTTACTAACATAGTACGATGAATATCCATCGATTAATCTTTCTTAATGAAATATTATATTGCTCAATTAATTATTTTTAAACACATTTCAATTTTTCAAATAAGTCATTTGATGGTATTAAATAAACTATTTATTTAATGAAATAATTACGACCTTTTATGGATGAGCAATATATATTTTGTGAATTCTGATCCATAAAAGGTCGTCAGTCTTTCATAATGTATTTGATTATATTATATAATGGACGTTAATTGTAGTAGAAACTATTTATTAATTAAATGTCTTACATATATTTGGAAAGGATTTATTGGTCGTGAAGCTCTTGTTATTCGTCCGAGAAGCTTTCAGACTAAGATAATATTTGGAACAGACCCGTAACATTTACCATAGAAGCGTTAATCACAGACTTACTTAACCTCAACGACGACCAGTGCAGTCCCTCCACTGAGAAAACATTTTAAACAAGTCCTATCGCCCTCAGTGCGTGGAGAGTGCGTCTCGATAGACGAATGGAACAATCATATCCCCGCACTTGTGCAACCGCTCTGTCAAATGGAAATTTTTTTTTGCACGCTGGCTGCACATGGAAAACGCCTGAAGCCAATGCTGTCTGCTATTTTTCTGCACTGAAATCTTCGTGAAATTTATAAATTGTTGACATTATTTCTTATTTTATGACTTATTTAATGTAATTTAAATGAATTAAGATTAAATTAATTAATCTAAAATTTATGAACTATATTTCTAAAATATGCATTAAATAGAATATAGTTTTTAAGTTGATATAAACCATCTAAAACTATATGTTATATAAATTAACGTATTCACATAATATGATATATAATATTCAATAATCAAATTTAAAAATTGTAAAATTTAAACAAATATCTAAATAATTGATACGTTTTATCATTATTCAAGGGTGTTAAGATTCACTATTGTCAAAACTTTATTGTCAAAAAAGCAGTTGCTAAGTGCGTATGACAACGTGGGGGGTAATAAACTAAGTTACTCTCCGACAACAAGCAAAGGACCATCCCATTGATTCCGATAAAGGGCCGAAGGGCAGTGGCGGATTTGATACTTATAATTATTGTAATACATACAGTTATCAGTTTGTTATTTCAAAACGATTCGTAGATATTATGAGCAGTAAAAATTTGAGATTAAAAGTAACTACAGTATTAAATGACATTCCCAAATACGGAAAGTTCGCCACTATCCGGAGAAAAACCCGGACCAAAAAGGGGCTACAGATATATTATTAAATCCCCCATCCCCTATACAGCACTGAACTTTATTTTTTTTATTTTAATTTTTTTGTATTTGTAAATGGGCAATGTAGCGTGCTAGTGAAGCTTATCTACATGGAGTGATAGGAGTTAGGAGTTGGATGGTAGAGGTTATTGTTAGTAGATGGGCCGCTTAGCTGGGTTTACCAACAAGTTGGTCCACGTGGAGGGGTTAGTAGAAGTAGTTAGTTATAGTTTAGAGTTATTGATACAAGGAGGATCTGGATGGAGGAAGGAAGGTTTGCTTTTCAGTAGTAACAGCTATATGAACTGGGACATTAATGTGAATAGCTTCAAATTTTCTGGAATCGAATCTGGGATGACTTTGTGATGAGCGACAACACTACCACCTCCGGTGGATCTGACCTTTGTAACCAGTAAATGAAAAACAAATTTATCACGTTGATAATCAGAAGCCAACTTGAAATATTCTCTTTCATATTTCCTGTTCCGTCTCGTTTCGTCTGGAAACATTTCCCTCTCCAGGTCTCGCACGAAGGTCTTTCGGAGGATTCGTTCACGCTTGAGAGCACACTTCGCGCGTGAAGACGATGGAGGGGGAAGTCTTTCTCCACGTCACTCACTCACTCAACGGTGATTATTTCCACCGAAATTACTTAGAGCCTTCAAAGGGAAACTGACGACCTATAAAGAACAGCCTCAGTCTCTCCTTATCTGCCCCGGAATGAACTAGAGTTAGAATTACATCAGTACCATAAGATTTCGTGATTTAGAAAAATATATTGTTATTCTCACTTCTTAATCATTGACTTAATACTCTGGAGACTAAATTTCTCATAAATCTTCAACCAGTTAAAAACTATTGATTCTACACTAATAAAACTGACTTATTTGGAAAGTTTGTTGCATGTAAATCGGAGAAAGTAATCGATGAAATTATTTAAAATATCGAATGACACTTCTTAAGCGCTGTTGTAATGAAATTGCAAAGTCTGGTTAATATTGACGAATTACAAGAGCAGAGAAACAATTAAAATTGGTTGCTAATCAATTTTCACTCCCGGAACTATGAAGCTCGCTTACGTGTCTCACAAGAGTTCGATTCCGTTACGTGGGACCGACAATTCACTGAACATATAATGTACGTGTTCGAATCGTGAGAGGAAAAATTATATAAAGGCATTGAATAACACCGTTGCTAAATACATAAGTCCTTACACTGAGGTCTTTACTATGACCCTTGTTTGTTCATTTTTTTTTGTAAAGTGAACCTCCTTCTGTCTAGATTTTGAAATAATTCATAATGACGTACATGTTATATACAAAACTAAAAAAAAAAAAACTTTTTCCAGGTCGTACGTTGTATTTTTGTAACTTTTCTTTGTGGCGCTTAATTTTTGTAATAAAGAAAAGTGATAATTTAATACCAATTATAATTTTCTTATCATTAATTTTGAATTTTTATTGCACATACTATCTACGATTCATTTTGGAATAATAATTCGGTTAAAGTGCGTATTTATTAAATAATTTCTTTAATAAATATTAAATCCGCCACTGCCCTGGGGCCTTTGATAAGAATTGATGGGGTGGTCCCTTGCTTGCTTCCGGAGAGTAACCTAATTTTTTTTTGTCCACCACGTGGTCATATGCAGATATAAATTGCTTTTTTGACAGTCAAGTTTATTATTATTTTGTAACAATTGTTAAAGTAACAGTTATAATAATAGTGCATATTAGTATTGTAATTATAATAATAGTGTATTGTAATATTATAGTAATAAATATTTAGTAATAAATACTAGTATTTACTAACTTTTTTTAAGTTTATGATTATTTAGTAACAAGGGTGTGGAGGGAAATGATGGCACTGGGACGGTCATGGTGGGTACAGATTGGTCTAGAAGGGAGTCAACGTGACTAAGTGTAATTTGTTTGCTATTTCCAACTGTGATTAAACGCTCGCTGATACAGTGGCCTTTTACAGCTCCGACAAAGCGGGCCTCACACCTACTACTTTTTCATTTAACAGATTACTCACGCAATAAAAGATTTGTTTTCATATTTTGAAGTGTCAAAGAAAACGCTTCTCTCATGGATTCTATCGACACATGCTACCTTGTTTTTTTTTTTTTTTGAACAGCAACTCAAAATCATATTTCTATCGGATTCAACAGTTAATTACGTATGTACTTATACGTAATGTAGGACAATTCTCCGTGGAATTTCTTGAGCGATGTGAATTCTTTATTTTTATTAGAATTTCTATTTGCTTCGGTGTTTGGGCATATTTGATCGTCTTAACCTATTAGAACATTTCAACAGCAGAATAAGAAAAATCGCAAAGTAGTAGTGCAGGGATGTCAAGAAAACGGCACGCGAACAGATACAATATTTTAAATGTGATTTTTGTTTTAGTTAAACTGACCCGGCGTTTTTCGGGATTTTTCTTAGACTAATCTTCCTTTTCCCTAGAGAAAATAAAACCTACATATATAGTAAGATACAAATACTTTTATTTGTTGGTTTTTTAAAATATGCACAGCATCCTAATATTTCAAATTCATAATAATGCAAATTTAATACAAAACTTGGCTGTGTCTACTACATCATCTCGAGGGAGCCGCACCGCTCCTGACGAATTATCGCTCCCGATGTTTCAATACGCTGCACCATTTCATTAAAATTCTTTTAAAATCTAGACTATTTGTCGAAATTTTACGATTTAAAGGCATTTTTTTAAATCTCTGTCAAATTCATAAAACAAATAATTCATTAATTTTGACTTTTTTAAATTTTCCTTCTTAAATTACTCTTTTAAATTGAAGAACTTTAACGCTTCAATTTTTATAAACGATTTTTCGATAATTTAGGTTATTGTTTGGTGATAGACATGCTGTCGCGAACTTTTATGTAGAAATTTTTTTAGACAAACGATGTTGCCATTCATAGTTATCAGCTATCTCTAATCGTGTACACAGGGCAAGTATATTTTCCTGATTTTAACGACATTTGTTGTCAAAAACAATTTTTATCTTTTCTATCGCACATTTAAAAAATTGAAGTAAGATAATCTAGGACATCTAAACTGTGTCCTTCCCATATTGCATCGCGATCGGTTTGGCTGTTTAGTCGTGATAAGGTAGCAAATATTTTCGCGTTACGCATTTATATATTAGTATGGATTCTCTATCGAATCGAGAGTCTAGAAAATATTTTTATGGACCCACTACAGGATCAATTCAATGCACGCGTTCGTTAGGAAGGGGGAGTGAAGATGAAAGGGATAGGTTCTAGTGCCTTGATCGTTAAGATCGTGTAGCACGCGACGCTCCGTCTAATTAGAAGAGAGTCGTTAGCCAACGATTTATTTTGTGTAGGCAATGGGAGCGGTCGCACGGAATGTTCGCTATGTACACAGGATGAGTTAAAGTATAAAAGCGTGAAAATATCTACACGTCCTGCGACGGAAAACGAGATCACGGAACATAAATTGATTTATATTTCTGTTCATGTTTCATAACCTGACAGTTGAAAGTATATAATTATTATTTCTTATTATGGCATGAAAAATAGATACTTATAAAAAGTTAGAAATATTAAAAATAAATAATTTCTTAAATTTGTTCACAAGTTAGTAAAGATTTCGACTTAAAAGAAAACGGTATAAACTTAAATATAAACTTATAAGCATTTTAAAGGGCTGGAGAATTGGGTTGACTGTGAGGTTCTCAGCGTAACTTCACTGAACTGATAAACATTTCAATTAATCTAGAATCAGTTATGTCTTTAGCCATATTTTTGCATCAACAAATCGATTACTCATGCTTTGCTTATTAGAAGGCGACCAGGAACGCTTTTCTACAATCTCCCACTCAAGAGAAGAAGTTTTGTTTTCAGAAATTTCCCGACAAGTATCTTTTCCTTTTAAGATAAAATTGTGAGTTTATTACGTATATAAAAACATTCATGTCTCTAGTCAAAATCAAAATTTGGTACCGATACTACTGTGCATTTTTAGGGAAGAATTATTAATCTTGATTCCTACTTTTATTCATTGTATTCTTAGTATATGTGAAATGTTGCGTGCTATTGAAGCATATCTACGTGAGGTGATAGGAGTTAGGAGTTGGGTGGTAGGGGCTATTGTTAGAAGACGGGCAGGTAAGCTGGGTTTACCAACAACTAGACCAAAGTGGAGGTGTTAATAGGAATAGTTATTAATAGTAAGATTTAGTTATTTAGTAAATACGGGCACTTCTTACATTCTCATCTTAATATAAAATATTATTATAGATTTAATAAGATATTTATAAATACCACTGGTCGTAGAATCGGATAGAAATAGATCTCACGTTATTGGTTTTCGATCTCCAAAGTAGAGTGCGAACTAGTTATGTGTTCGGCAACAACTAAGCCATATCTGTCGAGGATGCAGGGGAAAACATAAATTTGCCAACTCGTACTATAATTTGTATAACCACCCGAGAATTTGCCAAGTAATACTTTGATGTAATTCCGAATATCAAAAATCAATGACAATCGTTAATTACAATATTTTCTAAATTTGCATAAACAATATTTAAAATAAAGTTAAAAATTATTAATATTCTCTGCTTCCTGTTGCCGGAGATATGTGTGACTTTCCTGTTTTCGATGAGTTTTCAAATCTCCCGAGATTTCGGGGGAAGGGAGTGGACCCTCATACGCCAGGATTCTAGATGAGAACAAGAATAAACAGAATGATTGACTTCGCTTTACATCCTCCGACGCCATCTCCTGTTTCACAAGAGCAAAATCTGATGTTGCCTCCGGAGATGAAGAACTTGGCAATTTCCTCTTCTGAGTCTTGCTTTCATGGAGAGTCAATGTATGGTTTCGACAAATTCATGTCGTTGATGCATCTAATGATCTTGTATATTTCAGGGCACCAAACACATTCTTTGAGCACCAAACTTTATACAGTGGAAACCCTATTTCTTATATTGTAGTATTTGTAAATGGGAAATGTAGCTTAGTACTATTGAAGCATATCTATGTGGAACGATAGGAGATAGGGAGTTGGGTAGTTGGCTATTGTAAGTAGGTGCGTCGCTTGGTTGGGTTTACCAACAACTTGGCCCACGTGGAGGGGTTAGTAGAAGTAGTTAGTAATAGTTGGAGTCGTTGATTCCAGGAGGAGCTGGATAGAGGAAGGAAGGTTTGCTTTTCAGTAGTCACAGCTATATGAACTGAAGGACATTAATGTGAAAAGCCCCATCGGAAGGAATCGTACCCGGGATGACTTGGTGATGAGCGACAACACTACCACCTGAGCCACCGGTGGGGCGTATTAGAATTGCATAATATGTTAGTCTCGTTGTTTGTTTACGCCCACGCAATCTTTTCACCGTCCAATTTACATCAGCAGAAGGCATTTTGATCAGTTACCACAACATTACCAAGAAGTATGTTTTACAGCGAAAAAAATGTATTTTTTTGTCACACGCCTCAATTATTATTTAACTGCAAGTGGACAGATCTCTTACCCGTTGGCAAAATATAAGGAAATACAATGAAGTGTACAATAAAACACATATTACCCGTAACTGAAATTAAAAATTGTTACATAAATAATAAAACTATATGATTAAAGTATTAAATATAAAAACATGCGACAATGAAAAAACTAAAAATATTATATTTTTATAACAATTCAGGATGGAATACGGGGTCAATTCTGGAAAAATCATTATTATAAATTTATTGTCAAAAACGTTACAAATTGCCTATGGACACGTGGAGGACAATAAACTAATTTACTCTCCGGAAGCAAGCGAGGGATCATCCCCTCAATTCCAATCAAGGGTCCTAATAAAGGGACGGATGTAACATTTCAGCACTTTACTCCTTACAGTAAAAATAGTTCGTTACATGTTATAATATAACACACACAAAAGTTATTTAAGAAGTAAGTATTATTGTCAAACTATAGATTGTTTAATAATCGTAACAGTTAAATAGCACTAAATTCGAAATTTACCTCAATAGATGCCGCCCCTTAGTAAGAACCGAGCCATTTAAGGTAGTACCCGCCTAGGTAGAAATAAATCACTAAAATATCTTAAATCGGCATAAACAAATAAAGTAACATGTATTTATTATATTTGAAAAATGTAAGTCAACGGCCATTTGAATTAAATAATTGCAATTATAATTGATATTGAAATACATTTGGTCATACGCAGTTTTTACTGTTTTTGACAATAAATTTATTATTATTTAAAAAAACCCATCCTGGCCCGGGTTTTTCTTCGTTTTTCCTTTGGGTAGAGGCAGATTTCTTATACAGGTTCTCTAGGCTTTGTCTAGGGGCGTGTTTATTGTAACAATACATCGTGAATTTAGTGTTTTTTCAACTCTTATGATTTTTAAACACTATACTCAGAATAATCTATAGTTCGATAATAACTTGTACATGTAAATTTACAAACATATTTGCGTTAAATTACAAACATATTGACATTATATATGTATTATAACTCGCAGCTAACTTTTTATCTTATCTAGGAACTTTTGCTGAAATTTTTGAATCCGCCTCTGCCTTAGGGCCCTTGATCGGAATTGATGGGATGGTCCCTTGCTTGCTTCCGGAGAGTAAATTAGTTTATTGTCCTCCACGTGGTCATACGCAGTTTGTACTGTTTTTTGACAATAAATTTATTACTATAGTAAATTTTCCTTCGTAGTAATTTTGACATCACTTTTATCGTTAGGTTACCGAACATCTGAGGAAGATATTTCACTTTTTCTGAGGTGAGATGAGGCGTAAATCAGAAAACCCTAGTGCTCCTTTGCCATATCTTTATATGCTCTTGTGCATTTCAAACGAGTCTAGCGAGTTCTTGAATATTGATTGTACTATATTATTAACTGATAGATACAAATTAAATCATGCTTTTTCATCATTATTATTCATACTCTTGTGTTTTAAAACAATTAGAATAATAAAAATAATAAAGAAAACAAATATACATCTCAGTGATTTGACTTGGATTAAGGGCTCTGGTCTCACCTTAATTAGTAATTACGCTTGCGTCTAATGAAAAGAGTACTCCCGTATTTAAACAACATTTACGGAGACGAGTGCTCGCTCTCGTAACGGATGAAACACAAACGAAAGGGCAAGAGACTCATAGTTGATTTGATGGTTCTCTTTCCCCATCCAAAGTGTCTCGTTGATGAGGAAAACACAGGCGTTTTTACGACAGCGCGGCGTCAGCCTGCCACTGCTCTTTCTCCCTTGAGTACGTCCGGTGGTACGTACGACGTTTGATGTCGGTCCATTAGGGGCGTTGATGACTCGTGACTGTTGTCTTCGCGGCCACATCCGGTTCACCGATTCCTCCGAGAGCTTCGAGGAGCGTGTCATCACCTACACGATTCAGGGCATTCCACTCGCTCATATATATATATATATATATATATATATATATATATATATATATATATATATATATATATATATATATATATATATATATATATATATAGAGAGA
>NNCF01135717.1:16475-64787 GCA_002313205.1 Laupala kohalensis | reverse complement strand
GGATGTGCGAGTGAGAGGGGGACATCTCTCAGTATCTTCTGTCTCGTGTTATCAAGGACAATCTGCAGCAGAGACGGTTTCCTCTATTTACATTTAACTCTGTGGTCCGGTTGCGCTGTGGGACTCTTTTCTTTATCAGTTCAGATCGCACCGCTTCGATTCGTTCCACATCTTACGTTCCTTTTGTCCCATTTGACCTCGTTATACTCGATGGCGCAGCGAGAGTTATATTTACTTTTCAGATGCATGTGCTGCTTTCCAGACCATTACGGGTGAACGTATTTTTTGTTGCCTTTGTAGAAGTTCCTTTTGTCGAAATGAAGCATTTTTGTGAGAGAATTTTAGTGGCACAAAAGAAACATGATACTATAGGTTTGTTGTTTTGTACATAAACCAACCGATCACTCCCGATACACGTGGAAGTTTTGGTGTTCAGGATGCGATGTACCATCTCCAAGTAATGTTCTTTGCTTCGAGATAATTTAACTACAGAACCTAAATGAAAACGCATTGTGTTTATTAGTTTATTATATTTAAGTTGATGTAAATTACTTTATTTTTATCAACATGGTCATAGCTCTTGGCAATAAATCATTAATTAATTTATTTATTTTTTGTTAGTTTCACTGGTTTGATGTTTGTACACAGCTTGTACTCAATGTAGCCATCGTCACGAACAGTAATAATATTAGTAGCTTGCGAAATTCTGGCAGTGCATTCGAATTTCTGAAATCCATTGCCTACGTCGAACACCAATTTAATTCGCTTGCTCTTGTGGCGCAATTCTGTTCTTACAGGATAGAGAATGTTGAACGAATATTACCTTGTGTCAGTTTCTTGAGTTATTAATTTGTTCTTCATTACAGCAAGTAGTGGTTTTTGTGACTGCTATTAATATTTATTTGAATATAACATGAATTCGTAGAAGTTCACCATTCGCTTTTGGCATGGACCATATTGCATACGTTACGTGACTTGCCGAAAATATAGATATACGAGGCACGTCCAGAAAGTAAGAGTACTGTTACCCTATCGAGCTGTGACATTTTTTTTTCAAGTTTGGCAACACTGAGAGGTATGGAGGTTCTTCTGAACATAAACAGTACCGTTGAACTTAGGCAGTACGAATGCTCGCCTTTCTTCTTGCGGAAGGAAAAACTCCGACTGAAATTTTTCATGGATCAAAACTGTTTACGCCGAAGGTGTTATGAATCGTACAAACGTGTTTAAGTGGTGTCGAGAGTTTAAAGAAAGCAGAACGAATGTTCATGACGATCAAAGGAGTGGAAGACCTTCCATTTTGACCGATGAGTTGGTGCAAAAATTTGAGGAAACTGTTCGTGAAGACCGTCGATTGACAGTGGATGAAATTTCCACGACGTTTCCACAACTCTCCAGATCTCTCTTCCATTAGACAGTTAAAATAAGCTGGGATTCCGAAAATTGTGCGCAATATGGCTCCCAAAACAACTGACAGAACAGCACAAAGTGAATCGGGTCGCTAGTGCTCGCGAGTTCCTTGAGCGATTTGAATTGGAAGGTGAGGACTTTCTTAGCTCAATTGTGACCGGACATCAAACCTTGGTAGCTCCTTACACACCTGAGTCGTCGCAATGGCGTCAGACAGGTTCCCCATCTGCCCAAAAATTCAAAACCACAATTTCGGACAAAAAAAATCATGGCAACATTTTTTGGGACCGAAAAGGAATCATTTTGATCGAATTTCTCCCTCGAGGGGAGACGATTGACGCAGCACGATATTGTGAGACCGTAAAAAATCTCAAGAGAGCAATTCAAAACAAACAGAAGGGAATGTTGACGAAAGGAGCGTGCTTGTTACATGACAACGCTCGCCCGCACACGGCCAACGCCACCAAGGCGCTTTTGGACTCATTTGGTTGGGACATTTTGAACCACCCTGCATACTCCCCTGACTTGGCGCCTTCAGACTTCCATCTTTTCACCTCCCTGAAGACTCACATGGGTGGAAAAAAATTTTCAACCGACGAGGAAGTGAAACAAGAAGTCTTGAACTGGAAGTCAGAGATGACGGGAGAATTCTTTGAGAAGGGCATCAAACATTTTTGTGCCACGGCTCACAAACTGTGTAGAACGAAAAGACGACTACATAGAAAAATAACCAACAACTTGAAGAACAAAACCCTATAATTTTTTAAAAATATTTTTAAAAAAATATATGTCGCAACTCGATAGTTAAATCAGCGATGATCAAATACACAGTTATTCTATTAATGACTGAAGATTTTCAGCCATTTATAAAGTACCTTCGCCACCAGTTAATTAATTGGTTTTTTATATTTATTATCTGACTGCACATTTTTAGACACTTTATAAAATGGCTGACTCTCGGCCACTAGATAATCGAAAAAAGAATTTTCGGTTACTCGATAAGAATTATTACATTCACTGGAATATTTTTAGATTAAAGGTAACAAATTTTCAGTACACATTTTCAACAATGTTTACCAAAAATTTTATAAATGTATCACGTTACCATTGAGCTATGATATCATTTTAAAATGTAAGTTAATACCTTTTGAATGTTACTTCTTTGTGTATGCGACTCCACTCGATTCAGATGAGGATCTCGTTGCTGCATCACGTGTGAGTGAAATATGTCCTGGCATCTTTGAATGTGTATAAAGCCAATCGCTCCACCGACGCTGTCAAGCATGAATCACTGTTGGTGAATACAATTTTGAACAGTTATTGTAAATATTGCGTTTGTGAACGACGCTCTCAATAATTGATTCGTCTTCCCTCTCATGTGCTAGCGCCTTACCGCATCACTTGCATCCGTACATTCATACGCAATAAATCATTGTTACAGTGTCCTGTACCAACCCTTAAAGTTTGTACCATAAATTTGGGATCACTCTGTTTAACCACTGGTGTGCTTAAAGAAAGTAATGTAAATGTGAAGAACGTCATTTTTTGGATTATCATAACAAATCACATTTTATAGACAATTGACTCTGCGTTTTCAGTACCTTAAACTCATCAGTGCAAAATTAATTGTTTGTTGCAATTAATTATTTTACTTTTTTTATTTGAACCTTGTTTGTTCATAAATTAATTTCCTAGTATTTTCAGTGGAGTCCAACTTTTATATTTCAGAATAATTTAATGTTGGTAGTAACTCCTTGAAAACTATAATTTACTCAAATATTTATTTTATTGCGTTTTTTACCGTATTACACAAGTAACTCTCATTTTCTGTGCACAAGTTTTCCGAAGTATGGTATGTTTTCGTCTTTGGTTATATGGCTTCTTTTTATCGTTATTTATAATAATAATAAGTAAAAAGCTTTATTGTCAAAACACCAGTTACAAACTACGTATGACCACGTGGAGGAGGACAATAAACTAATTTACTCTCCGGAAGCAAGCAAGGTACCATCCCATCAATTCCGATCAAGGGCCCTAAGGCAGAGGCGGATTTATCATTTCAAGATACTCCTAACGATAAAAAAATAATTCGATACGTGTTATAGTATTAACAAATACCAACAAATATTGTGTTTAATAAAACATAGAAAAGTCATTTCACAAGTACGTGTTATCATCGAGCTCTAAATCATTTGGAAAGTATTGTTGGTAATTTGTATCTGTTAAAAAACATTAAATTCGCTAATATTTACTTCAATTAATGCCGTCCCTAAGCAAGAACCTAGCTAGTCTTCCAAAAAAATCCGGCTCTACCCGAAAGAAAGCCGGAAAAAAACCCGGATCAGGATAAGACTACAGAACACAACCGTGCAGGAGTTGAGTACATATACAACTGAATTTATATGAATAATAAGACATAATACTAACATGCAGGAAAATAGTTCTGAAATTGTTGTCAGATATTTTGAGAGTACTACAAAAATGGCGTGAAAAAATACAATACAGTTTTAATTTTTATTAAAATCTATAAATTCTTTTACAGTGTAGAAGCACTAGTGTACTTTTAACCGCGGAATTCAAGAGATTCAATTTAATAATATATTTTATATTCTTGGGCAGGGAATTACATAGAACGATTCCCGAATGATACGGTCCTTTTTGGCAAAGTGCCGTTGACACTCTCGGACGATGAATATTACTACTATTGCAAGTACTGTGTTCGTGAACTAAATTGTTTTGTATGAAACATGGATGGTGCTTCAGTAATTCGATCTTAACAAACACGACCGTTTCATAAATATAAATGCAGGGAAGTGTTAAAATTTTTAATTCCCTGAATAAAGGTTTACAAGAGATTCGGGGTTGATATTTACAAATTATCCGAACTATCCTCTTCTGAATTCTGAAAGTGTGTATGCTCTGACCGAAATTGCCCCAGAAGGTAATGCCGTAACGTAAATGGGAGTAAACATTTGCAAAATTTACGCGTCGGGAAATATATGGACTAACTATATTAACTAAGATTCGTAAAGCGTAACACAATTTTCTTAATTTGGAATTAAGATTGTTAACGTGACAATTCCATTTGAGATTGTCTTGAATATGAAGACCTAAAAACTTCGTATCAGTAACAGTTTTTAATTGTGTTCCGTTTAACGAAAGAGAAACCTGGGGTAAAAATTTTGTGATGCAATTGTGAAATGACTTGGACACTGTTTTGTCATTTACAATGAGACGATTTGCATGGAACCAAGCCTAGACGTTAGACAAAACTTTTTGAGCGTTGGCGTGTGTACATAATAGATTAGTATCATTAGTAGAACCATTTTGCAATCGGATGTGGAAGACGACATGTCGTTCACATGCAAGAAAAAGAGTATAAGGTCGGGAATTAAACCTTGGGGAACTCCGCGAGTTAGTGGCGTTGTTTCTGAAAGGCAATGCCGAAGAACTTTATTTTTAGTATATGATATTTCGACTTGTTGTTTCTATCTTCTACATAAGAAGTGAGCCACAGATGCGCAAGTCCAAGAATACCAAAAGATTGTAATTTTGAAAGGAGAATTTCGCGTTCAATGACATCGAATGCTTTAGATAAATCAAGAAAAACACCCTGAGGATTTTCTTCATGATCAAGAGAAGTGGTAACATCACTTAAGAAAGAAAATATGACGCTGTTGGTGGAAAAGGATTTCCGAAATACTTGTTAATTGTCAGAGAGAATATTATTTTTGATGGAAAATCTAGAAGACGCTTATAGAACATTTTTTTAAAATTTTTGAGAGTGGGTAGTAGAGAAATTGGTCGGTATTTTCAATATTAAGTTGGTTTCCTTTCTTGTGTAAAGGTTTCACTTTAGCTCTCTTAAATATGTTAGGAAACACCTCTTCCGATAAAGAACTATTAAATATGTTTATGAATGGATTTAATATAACGTGGGACGAAAATTTAACAATAAACTCGGATATATCATCTATGCCCGTTGAAAATTTGTTTTTTAATGAACTGATAATTTTCATGATTTCATTGGCATTAGTTTCGGAACTGAACATAGAATGGGGCACGTAGGTGGATATATTCAGAGGACATTGGCTTTGAGATTTTGAATTAGTTATTTTACCTACTTCTGAGAAATGAGAATTTAAGAAATTTGCGATGTTAAGTGGAATTGATACGATTTTGCCATCGTTTAGTAGGGAAATGTTTTCTTCGCGATTTTCAGGTAACGTATAATTTTTAACACTATTCCACTTGGTTTTGGTCCAGTTTGTACGATTTTAATATGTGCCTGACATTTTCCATAACTTCGTCTGCGTAGACTACTGATTTGATTTTTGCATTGTGCTTCTAGTATTTACATTTCAATGAATTAAAATATTTATACATGTATAACGCTTTTATACATTATAATATGTATATCAAATATATTTTCATGTGCACGTAACGCAGAGTATGAAATTCATGTGAGCACAATTCCAAATATGTGCATAGTTTACACTGAAACATTGAACTTCAAATATATTCAATTACAAACCTCTTTCTTTCTTCCTTTACATTTTTCATGTTTTTATTTCTCGAATTAAAAAATATTTTTAACACTAATTTTGCATGATTGTAAATAAGTAAATGAAAAACTCATTTAGTTGGTTATATAATTTTTCAAAACGACTATTTTCTATGTGTTGAGGTAATTTTCCACATTATTTTGTACATACGAGTTTAAACACTAATTAAGGAAATAAATATAAAATAGTCCCGCAAGTTCGATAAAATCAAATATTCTTTTGATAGTGTTCATGATGTGATATGATATATTGTACTACGTGATGTCGTCCATAACGATGTTATTCCCTCGCATCTGTCTTGTCTTATTCTTTACTCGTCTCCTTCTTTCCGTTAATTTTTCGTTCCCCTCTTCCGTCTTCCTGGTAACTTCGTCCCGCCGACGTGTCCGCCTACACTGTTTTCCGCCCTCCTCTTCAGCTGCTATCGTTTCCTTGGAAACGCGACGAGAGAAAAATGAGCGGCGTAAACAGAGGTGACGCAGACAGATCTGCGACTCGTATTAAAGTCTGGGCTGCGATAGCAACCTCTCCCCCGCCCCCCTCACTCGCAAGAGAGATAGCAATGAAGGATCCAGCAACACTCCAATTCCCTTCATGAGAGGGAGGCCACGGGAATAGCTTACAAAATTATGAGAAATTTCGAGATATTTAATATTGTGGAAATAAAGCGGATTTTTTTCAATTTAACGAAGCGAATACAAATGTAATTAAGAAGTTTAAAAATATATGGTCTAATTTCATAAACTTTAGTCATCTATAATTAAAAGGCAATACATTTCTATAAAAAATAGAATTGATTCTCTGATTGTACTTCCATACTGTTGTATTTGTAATCGGGAAATGTAGCTTAGTGCTATTGAAGCTTATCTACATGGAGCGATAGGAGTTCAGTGGTAGGTCACTGTTAGTAGGGGGCCTCTTAGATGGGTTTAGCCACAACTTGGCCCACGTGGAGGGGTTAGTTTTTTTTGTTTTTGGTTGGGGCTTTAGGGCTCGTCAACATCGAGGTCATTAGAGCCCATGGAGGGGTTAGTAGAAGTGGTTAGTAATAGTTACAGTTATTGATACTAGGAGGAGCTGGATAGAGGAAGAAAGGTTTGCTTTTCAGTAGTCATAGCTATATGAACTGGTGACATTCGTGTGAAAAAGCTACAAATTTTCTGGCCCCATCGGGAATCAAACCCCGGATGACTTAGTGTCAAGACCCGGATTTTTATGAACTAAAAATATCTAAAAAATGATCTAAAATATCAGTAAAATCTAAAAATGACTTAATTTTTTCCTCTTTATTTTAGAGTATGAGAGTACAGCACAATACTTGCTTCTGTAACGTTGGAACTGAAATTATTATTAAATTAAAACTCGTAAATTTGAATGGTCTAGGAAGATTAACGTATAAAAAATCTACCTTATTCACAATTATTGCAGTAGATAATCAGCAACATGCGCAGGTTCTCGAAAGTTACGGAACGCCTGTTGGAAAGTACATTTTTGCACTGAGAAACCCCTTTCCACGTCCGCTGATACTAGAGCGCACTTGAAATTCGCTAAATCAGTGGTAGTGCGATCTTCTTCAATGCAGCAAGTATCAAATGTTTCACCAGTTAGCACTTGAGAAATGCGACATCAAGTTTTGTATCCAGACTTTTTATCAAGAACATTTTCCACTTTCTTAGATACCCTTCTTCCTACTTCTCCCCCTACACTTTTCAACTGAGATGCAATTTTTTGAACTAGTTAGAGAACTATCCAGACTTGCACCTTTCTTCTGTACACGTGTGATTCCTTGTGATAAGCAACTGAAATTTGCCTTTATGAAGATTAGCTGTCGTTCGATTTCAGTTTGAAAATAGTATTTTAGCAGCATCAATTGCAGTAGCATCGTCAGGATTTAGTCTTTCGATAACACGCTTCACCGTCTGGAAATGATCGCAATAATATATTGCTTAATCTATTGGGTGATAACAGGTTCTGGTTGGAGTGGAATACCTGGAGCCATGGACTTTGAAGAGCAGTTTACGAGAGGGAACCTTGACAAAAATTTATTCGTCTTTGACTCTAGGCAATCCACTTGAGAAAAGTTTGCTCTGCCACCCTATGCGTAGCCTGTGCTAAACAAAAACATACATTTTTCAAAGAATCTACAAATTGCGGAGTGATTAAACCTTGTAAGCATAAAAACTTCACCTGGTCCTTCGATCTCCAATATTCGAACGATCATGTTAGCCATATAACGATTTTCTACATCACACGTTTCGTCAGTGGATACGAAATTCTTCTTTCCATGTATTTTTCCCCGTATCTTGTTAATGGTGTTGTCGTAACATTGTGACAGGTAGTTCTTCCGAAGAGTTGATTCGTCTGGGATAGGACGTCCGAAATGTAGTTCCCGAAAACTCTTCAATTTAGCATTGTTCAATGTCCAAAATGGGATGTTTGCGGAAACAAAAGCTTCACAAAAATCTCTGTAAAAATCTGACGATTTATTCTCCTTCATGGATATACTTTGTTGCCATAAAAGTTGCGTGGATTTCTTCTTACTTGCGAGTTCCACTGCTCGTACATGCTTATCGCGACCCACATGTTGCCAAAAGAATTTTCTTTCGGTTGATATCTTTGTCTCGCACATTTTACAAAATAAACACTTCACTGTCCTTAGAGAAAACATCTCCAAATTCAGATACAATTTGTCTTAAATGACAAGAGCTTTAGATGGCTTTATTTTGGGCATGGCTGAATGGAACTACGAACACTGAACTAAACACCAAACTTTCCACTCAGAAAATTTGTACATTACTAAATCTGTGACAATGAAAATAACTGATCAAACGCTTGCCTTTCAACTTACACTTTGTCGAGGGGTCTTTTTTGCTATCACAGGCACAGTGGAAATAGGAGAATTGCTTGCTGCGACAACTATATGTAAGAATATAGGTAAGAAACCGACTCTCGTTCACCTACTGATCAAATATCCAATTATTTCGTTAAATTAAAAATAAACGTTAAATAATTTAATATTGTTAGTTAATCTAATTTCTTGCTAATAAGAGAGGGACCAGAAAAGGGAGTGAGACGCAAAAATGACGTAATAATTGAAAAAAAAAATGACCTAAAACTTCAAAAACAGAATATATGACAAAAAAATACCCAATAAAATTAATACTTGAATAACCAGAGATTCGTGTTCAGGATTTTAATACGTAAGAGCAATTCATACTGCATAAGGAAAAGAAGATGACATGTCATCAAAATCCGGGCCCTGGTGATGAGTGACAATACTAGCACCTCAGCCACCGGTGGGGCTTTAATACTACCTTACAATTAAATTACTCAGAGGGAGGTAGGGGGCAATAAATGAAGAGTTCGAAACGCAATAAGNACAATTAAATTACTCAGAGGGAGGTAGGGGGCAATAAATGAAGAGTTCGAAACGCAATAAGAGAAAAAGGGAAAATACGATGAAAACATTTTGTAATGTTACTCTTGTTCTTTCTTGTTTTGTTCCTTATCACTAGAGGGTCTCAAAAATAGATTTTATGTTCTTAACTTTTATAATAGAGTTTTAAACACACGATGTACTCAGTAATTATTTGAATAAATATTTCAGTTGGAGAATAGTTTTATCAATCTCCTGATGTAATGTTATAGCTCATTGATGTAAATAAATAAATCAACAAACAAATAACTTGATTGTCAAAAAGTCAGTATGAGCATGTGAGGAGCAATAAACTAAGTTACTCTCCGCAAACAAGCAAGGGACCATCCCATCAATTCCGATCAAGGGCCCCAGAGCTGCAGGGGCTAAGGATTTAATACTTAGACAAAAATAATAAGATACGTAGTTATCCAAAATGAATCGAAGAAATAATGAGCACCGAAAATTCTAGATTAATAACAAAAGTTTTGAAAGACATTCCCGCCCTCGGAAAAATTGTAGTGACTTCTCTAAAAACAAAGCGGAGATGGTATTTTTTCCACTGATCATATCACAATAGTTATAAGCTGTTCGAAATGACGCGTAAAATAATTTACGTTCCTAAGTGCTATTGTTTTTAGTGAGAACTTTCTTGAAAGGAAATCAAAACATGGTGGCAGACGATAAACTTCGTCCCAAGTCCAGCTGTTTCTGAAGGCGTCGTAGCAGCTGTGGACCGCGCTGTTCCGTCCGTCTGTGTGCTCTTTGCTTCTATTAAACTCTTGCTTACTCCAGGGCGAACAGACGGACGGTGCAGCGCGGTGCGATGGGGTGGTGAGGAATGAGGCGAAAAAAAGCGGGTATTCTGTTGAGGTTAAATAATAATAATAATAATAAAAATGACGTTATGTAATATTAATAATTAAAAAATTGACGTTGTATAATATTAATAATAATAATAATAAACCGTTACAAACAGCAGTCGATCACGTAGAGAAGAATAAACTGATTGACTCTCCTGTAGCAATCAAGGGACGTATTCCATCTATTCCGATCAAGGACCCTGAGGCAGAGACGGATTGAAAATTTCAGCGCACTTCTTGAATAACAATTACGAGTTGGCTACGTGTTATAATAACAACAGAATACGATTTAATTTGTGTTTAATCAAACACTAGAAAGTTATTTCACAAGTAGGTATAGATATATAAGCTATAGATTATTCTGAAAATTTTGTTTATAAATGAAAACGATTAAAATAACTGTAAATTCGAGAAACAATACTAGCTCACTAGACGCTGCCCCACCCCCCTGCAAGAACCCAGAGAACTTGTGTAAACAAATCCGCCTCTACCCAAAGAAAACTCGTAGATAAACCCGGGCCAGGATGAACAAACCGGGGAAAAACCTGGTGTTTCGAACCACTTGGTGTTATTTAATAAGCTGTGTGTTTGTGAATACATCAGTTGCTGTTAGATTTTTTAAGATCCTATGTTAACTGCAAGCTCTAAATATATATTTTTGAGAACGAAATTGTTACACTTTCCAGTTGCATTTAATCTTCTCAAAACTTAATCACTTGATTTTCATCTGCCTAAATGATAATATTAAAGGAAACTTTCAATAAGAGCAAGTCGAAAATGTTCCTGATTTGTTTAATACTGAAACATATGGACTCTTTACATGTCCTGTCAAAATATTAGCACTGAAAGGCACCGAAAATAAAATTGAAGGCCAATTCTTGCCGTCTTCCTTCTACTCGCCCTTTGATCAATCATGAGAAAAGTCTTTCAAACCCTTTCCACTGCAGTCCGAAACTTTTGCTGTAGTGAAAGGTTGTCGACTACTACCATAAGTTTCGAATTGCGTGCTGTGATATCACATCAATATCTTTCTCAGCGTAAATATAACAACATACGCTTGGTAGTTAAGATAATTTTTAATTTTTTTATTTCAGTACCAATACAGTGGGAGTTTCCTGTTTTCTGGTGTGTACAAAGAGCATGCAAAAGAAAACAACAGAATATTGAAACAAAATCCAAGAATAAAGAAATACAATTACAAGGATATAAGAAAGAACATAACTAAATATTAGAGGACAAAATAAAGCACTTAATCTATAAACAAACATAATAATACCCAGAACAGTGTGAGGTCACCCCCACTGGGGTCCTCCTTTAAACGGACAGTGTCCGCGATCTGTGTCATTTATTTATATATTTTTATATAAATTCATTGTTTTTTGTTTTTTAATCACTGTATTTATGAATGCTTAAAATTAAGCAATTAGTTCTTAGCCCCAGCGGTGGCGCAGGTGGTAGCGTTGTCGCTCATCACCAAGTCGTCGATTCCCGGTGGGGCCAGAAAAAATTTGTAGCTTTTTCACATTAATGTCCCAGTTCATATAGCTGTGACTACTGAAAAGCAAACCTTCCTTCCACTACGCACCTCCTACTAGTATCAATAACTCTAACTATTTCTGCTAACTACTTCTACTAACCCCTCCACTTGAGGCAAGTTGTTGGTAATCCCAGCTAATCGACCCACTTTACTAACAATAGCCCCTACCACTCACCTCTTACAACCTATCGCTCAATGTAGATAAGTTTCAATAGCACTAAGCTAAATTTCCCATTTACAAGTACAATAATATAAAAATTAGTTCTCTTATGGAGATCGTAGAAGATCTTTTGGGAATCTGGAGCGAATTCTAATAAAAGATGGGTCTACAGTTTTGCCAAGGTTCAAGATAGACGAGCAAGGGGACGAGGAAAGTGCGTTGAAGAAGTGTGTAGAGAAGCAGTTTTGCAAAATGGTCTGGCATTCGAGGGACAGAAAGTTCGCGGTGTGGCTGAGCGTTTGAGATGCACCAAGGAGCATTTACTTTAGTTCGGAGGAGTTTGTTTTGAAATGTTTGTAAGGGTTTGAGGTTGCTGTAGGCAGTTAAGATTTTTGACACGTTTGTGAGATCTTAATCAACAAGTTTTATTTATCTGTTTTTGGTATTAATATATCGAAACAAATTTTGAAGAATAAATGTGATTAAATATGAGAAATATACTCAGTTCTGTTAATCAAAATGTGTCAGGTGTACAATGAAAATGCATTTTCCACAAGAAAATTCACGGGAAAATATGGTGTAAAGACATGCATAAAGAGGCATAAATAATAGTGTGGTTGGGAAAAAAAAAATTTCTTTTCGAAACGCTGTAGCTCTAAAGAGTTGCCAATGTTTGTGGATCTAATGCCATGTGTCCATGTAAATGTATTGACATGAGAAACAAGATGACGTCACAATCTTCTTTACAGAACGTTGTTTTTTTAAGGTCGTATTTTTTTAAATTTATATGTTTCTTCCGTGTACACTACACGTGGAGAAGATATGTGACAAATTTCAGCGAGGTGAAGAAATGGCGACGATCCCAGGACTCCTGCCTTGATCGCGCAGGGGTGTCGTGTCTTCGCCAACATCGATGTGTTTTTTACAATATTGTGTTGCGTGTGGGTACGAGAGTGGCTTCAAGGCTCATCCCAATATTTCCCCACTGTGGGACGAGGGCCCTGTTTGGGAACGACAAGCGGTCTGTTGTAATGACTAAACGTTGAGTTGTTCGGCTACTATGCTTTGATCAAACTCCACACGGAGCGGTGCTGTACAGTCGGGTAGAAACTGGACGAAGAGCAAACAAACGTTGTTTGCAATCAGACTAGCGCAGTGGTAGCGAGAGAATTTGAAGACGACGACTCTACAAGACAATGGAGGTGATAGAGGGAGAAAAGCGCGTATCTTTGAGACATTGATAAGAGACGGAAACCGTTAAATCACTTGTTTCTTAAACTCTAAACCAATCATCACTGATAATACTAGAGAATTAATTTACCAATAAATATTGTATATGGATGATGTAAGTGATGTTAATTTCTCTTATACTTTGTCTCTACTATTGTTATAGTTCTCTACGTACCGATGTAGAGAGAGTAACATGTGTGTATTGTGATTTCACCTTGAAAAACATACCTCACAGCCGCTTAAATGAAATAATAGCAATCATAATTGATGGTGAAATACATTGCGTCTTACGGGGAAAACACTTTTTTAGAAAATAAGACCAACTTTTAAATCACGAAAGTAACTTTGATTTTTAATAAATTTTTCTTTATAGTATTTTTTACATCACTTTTATCTGTAGATCACGTGACATCTGAGAAAAGTACTTAACTTTTTCCTTTGAGATGAGATGCATAAATCACGAAACACTAATGCTCGACCGCCGTGCTCTTACTTTATGCTCTCGTGCATTTCAAATGAGTAAAGTGAGTTCCTGAATAATGTTTTTTTCTATATTATTAACTGATGGATACAAATTAAATCATGTTTTTTACATCATTACTATTCATTTTGTTGTGCTTTATAACAGTTAAAATAAAAACAAAGAAAACAATTGTACATCTCCGGTATTTGACTTTTGACTTTGAGTACTTGTCCCACCTTAAATACATTGTTGGAAATTACATTACGATCATTTAATGGATTATAAACTAATTTTCTGCTATTACTTTGCAATAAACTAATAAACAGTTCGTTGCCGTTCACATGTTTTTCCTTGGGTTACATTTCTCTGAGTCAAGTTACATTACTTAGGGTTTAGCTAACGTACTACATTAAATTCTCAGTTTTACGACTCTTAAATGTTTGTTTAAATTCAAAATGGAGTATGAAAATCAAAACTGTAAAATAGTTTTTCGAGAAAAATATGACGTCATTTAAGAACACGCTAAAATACTTTTCTTTGGAAACCTGTAATGCAAACAGAGATATAAAAATTAAAATGTCAGACCTTAAGAACTGGTAATTTAAAATAATTCGTTGTTAGAATATCTTTCATTGAATTATACTGCTTCCGCTATTGTAAGAGATATTGACCATTGAACCACAAAATAATAGATAGGAGAAAGAATAACCGGAGGACTAGTTCCGTTATGATGACAGACTCAACAAGAATCCTTTTCTTTCAGTTGCATCCTGATATATCTAAGCTGTCAATCCATACTAATATATAAATGTGTACTGCGAAAGCGTGTCTGTCTGTTACTTAGTCACGACTGAACCACAGAACCGATTGTGATGAAATAGTTTAGATGTCCAGGATGAACATACGCTAACTTTTATTTTAAAAATGTGTGGTAAGAAAGTTAGAAATGGCTTTTGGCAAGAAATGTCGGTAAAATCTGGAAAAAGGAAAGGTATATTCGCTTACGCTGCCTAAACGGTTAGAGATACGTGACAACTATGAGTGGGAATATTATTCGCCTCGAAGACTTCTACAAAAAAGTCCGCGGCAGCATATGTCTATCTACTAAGGTTAACCTAAATTATCGAGAAAACGATATGAAAAATAGAAGTGTTGAAATGATTTAATTTAAGTCAGTAATTTAAGAAGGCAAAAACCAATCTTCATCAATTTTGATGGATTATTTATATTGTGCATTTAACAAAGAAACAAAACGCCTTTCAATCGTAAAATTTGGACAAATAGTTTAGATTTCATAAGAGTTTTAAGGTATCTCCGAACCGACGGTATGCCTCCGTGAGCGTGCCAATTGCTGCCTTGAGAGGGCTCCATTCAATTTACTATGAGATACTCTTACGTAAAAAAAGTTCTGAAAATTTATAATTTAAGTATTTGGAGCACAGGGGTAAAAGACGAAGAAATCCAGTTATAAAAGTTTCAGATTGGAGATTAAAAATTGTGGAAGAAATAAAATATCTAGGGTAATGGATGACGAAAACTTAAAATTCACAAAACACATACAATATGTAAGGGAAAAAATAAAGAAAAATGTCCACAAATTGCAAATAATTTGCTCCAATAAGAATAACACGGAAATGCAAGATGTGGTGCAACTATACAAAGGGACAATGTTGCCTATACTAACTTATGGCGCGAGTGTGTGGCATGAAAAGTCTAAATTAATACACAATGAAAAGAAAGTAAGTAGTGCGCAGAGGTTATGTTTAGTGCCATGGAGTAGATGTTACAGGAGCGTAGCAGCAAAAATAGCACAAGTAATCATGGGTGTGTTACCGATAGACTTAAAAGAGATGGACAAAATGACGATATGGAGCTGAAAAGAGGTAGAAATTGACGGAGAACGAATATCGAATAAATGTACAGGATGGAAAAGGATGATAAGCAGGAAGCTACAGGATTGCAAATTAGGTGGGAGAAGGCACAAGAGGGTCGTGAGCTACCTAGATTTATAAAGAAGGTTACTTAATCGAATCGGAAAAGGAAATGGTTCATGTCTAATAGACCAACATTAGAAATTCTGAGAGACAGGACATAAGGGAAATGAACGCGTATCTCCACAAGAGGGGAATTGCAAAATCTGATGGATGTATATATGCGGAGAAGCTATTGATAATGAGGAGTATGTATTGTTTGATTGCATGATAAATGGAGAGGAACAAGGGAGATGGTTAATAAAAATAAAACAAAAGAATTTTTAACAAGAGGAACTGGGAAAGATATATAGAGAATGAAGTTGTTTTTAGAGATTTCGAGGAATATGTGACCGAATCGCTGCTGGTCAGAAGCGCAGCGCGTGGGGTTACATAGAGATTACGCTCGACAACGCAGTGAATGAGCGCAGCAAAATACCATATGATTACTGTAAAATGGAGGTATTGAAGAAAGAAGACGGAAAATAATGATTTAATTTTTAAACCCTGGTAATGTCAATAAGCTCAGGTACAAAGTTTTGAGACAATAAGAAAATATACCATTAGATTTTTTTTCCAGTTTTGGTGTACGAGTGTGTGTGCAAAAAATAAATAAATAAATAAATACACACCCGTCGAATGGTGACTGTATGCAATTAAATAATCTATAGTCCTATATTATAAAAGCGAAATATATACTCACTGACTAATCACGCAATCTCAGAAACTACAAAGCCTACAAACTGGGAATTTGAGGGATAGATTCCATTTAGGGTGTGGACGTCCGCTGAGATTTTATGAAACTACATTCCTAAGAGTGTGAAATGAAATTTAAAATGTTTTATGTTTGTATCCCACCATAACTCTTGTGTCGAGCAATTTCAACCAAAATTTATACACATATGACTGATATTTACAAGAAGTATTGAGAGGGTAAGACATCCCTGGTACCCCTTGGGAGAAGATGGTAAGAGGGTGACGTGTAAAAATAGTGGAAAAATCCTATGACATAAGTTCACAATTAGTCCAAATTGGAGATATTAAACACCTAACATTCTTTAGGTTAGGGGTGGGAACAAGTGGCAAGTTAAAATTATCAAAAAACGTTCGATATCGGTGTTGAATATATGTATTTTTCGGTCACAGAAGAGAAGAGTCACACTCTCAATGACGCTTAAGACTACGATCACCCCTAATGAAGGAATATACTCCATTTGGTTAAGGGATGAATTGTAAAAATAATCGAAAATCGTGTTGAGATCAAAGTTTTCGGGGTCGATGAGATTATTAATTACATTTTCGAAGATCAGCACCGTATACACCCAGTGCACCCAAAGGTTAGGGGATGCTATGTACAAGTTATCCAAAATTATATCAGTGGCGAGTTCACAGTTTTCAGCATTGTAACATCCCGTAATAGTGTAAGAATATATTCAGCTCCCATGGGAAATAAGACACACCTAGCACCCCCCGCTTGGTAATAGATGGGGATGGGTAGACATGTAAATATTATCCAAAGATACCATTATATGAGTGAAGAGCAAAGGTTTAGAGATCGCTGAGATTATTAATGACATTTCCAATGCTGCTTAAATCTACGATCAGCCCTACAAACCCCAGTACTTCAGGGAAGGGAATGACATATAAAAAGAGTGATACCTCGCGGAACAGTGTAACGAGTTCAGAATTTTCGGTGTTGCTATGATGAATGGTATGAGAAAGAAAAAGAACTGGAGATATATTACAGAAGTCACTCGAGCAAAACTGAGGGTACTCAGCTAGTAGTAACATAAAGTAGGTCAAATACATATTCACTGATGACTCCGGAAGGTTATGCATTGACTTTACTTAATTTGCATAACATAAGGTAGGTTAACTTAAACTAAAATAAACTACCTTCAATCATTTTGAGGAACTTGTTCCCTTTCCTTGCCCTGGTTTTTCTCCGGGTAGTGGCGGGTTGCCCTTGGACGGGAATGTCATTAATACCTTAGTTTTCTTAATCTCGAATTTTTACTCCAAATAATATCTACAATTCATTTTGGAATAATAAATGAATAACAGTATGTATTTATTAAATAACTTATTTTATAAAAATGAAATCCTCTATATTTCATGGGCCCTTGATCGGAATTGATGGACTGGTCCCTTGCTTGTTTCCGGAAAGTAACTTAGTTTATTGCACCTCACGTGCTCATACGCAGTTTGCAACTGTTGTTTTGACAATGAAGTTTATTTATTTATTTGTATTAGAAATTTGACTAATGGTATTAGTAGAGTTTTCATTTGGACGTAAATAATTTATATTTCATTCTAAATTCTGTTTTACATTCTTTATTTTGTGATTACATTAACTTTGCCATTTTATCATTCTTTCAAAAGTAAACGAGGTTTGTTTGAAATACTATTGACAATATTTTATATTTTCAACAAAATAAACTTCCATTAGTGAAGCAGTCATGCAGGTTACAATAAGGAAAAGACAGAATCTTAAAAAGTGACATTTCCCTCAACAGTTCTTAAGAACACATTTTGATAATGTGAGTCAATCGCGGTATACACCACTATGCAAAGTAGGACGCATCAATTATTGAAAATATTACGATTAATTAAAAAAAAAGAAATACCTTTGTTCAAAATGCAATCTGTAATAGACAGTCGATTAGCTTCGTTCAGTAACTTTACTTTATTATTGAATAATAATTTAATTTACTTTATTATTGAATATTCATCTATTAATAATTTGTAGCAAGTTTTGATCGTATAGAAATATATTATAACACGTTTTGTGCATTCCCATATTATGTCCTAAAACTATTTAGAGATTTAATTTTATGTACAATTATATCAACCGATAAATATTTGTAATCATATAAAATATATCAAATTATTGATATATGTTTATAAATTATTTGCAACTACTTAAAAAAACATTTAAACAATGATAACTTTAATCGAACAATAATCGGCCTAAACCTAATCGATATTTCTTTTGATTAATTGTAGGGAATAATCAAGCACATTGACTGTGTCATCATTTTTTTAAATGGGTTTTAGGGTTCGACAAAATCAAGGTCATTAGAGCCCGTGAAAGGGTTATATATAAAATAAATTTATTGTCAAAATACAGTACAAACTGCGTATATCCACGTGGAGGACAATAAACTAATTTACTCTCCGGAAGCAAGCAAGGGACCATCCCATCAATTCCGATCAAGGGCCCTAAGGCAGAGGCGGATTCAAAAATTTCAGCAAAAGTTCCTAGATAAGATAAAAAGTTAGCTGCGAGTTATAATACATATATAATGTCAATATGTTTGTAATTTAACGCAAATATGTTTGTAAATTTACATGTACAAGTTATTATCGAACTATAGATTATTCTGAGTATAGTATTTAAAAAATCATAAGAGTTGAAAAAAAACCCACTAAATTCACGATTTATTGTTACAATAAACACACCCCTAGACAAAGCCTAGAGAACCTGTATAATAAATCCGCATCTACCCGAAGGAAAAACGGAGTGTGTATATATATATTTGTGTGTGTGTGAGAGAGAGACCTTGAAAAGGGCTTATCACCGTTTCTGGACGAAGTGTGATCGTGGTGATGTCGAGGGCGACAAAGTCTTCATGTGTTTGGTGAGGAGATGGTGTTATCAGAGCCCGAGGACCGTCGTCAGTGCGATTCTAAGCGGATCAGAGAGCGCTGAAGCAACCGCTGTGCTGTGCTCCCTCTGTCGCTTCACTCGACCGCTCTGTGTTGGGGATGACGGTGTCCATCTTTCTCTACAGTCCTCACGGCGAAAGAAAAGTAACGAGTTGTAACCAGTGGAGCGAAAACGCGGCGTTGCCACATGTCTGCTGGGGGTGTAGCTCGACTGAGTCCAAACGCGCACCGTGGAACCCAGACAAAGACTGCCATATCAAAGCAAAGTTCAAGCTGCGTCCGTGTGAGAAAAGGTTAGGGATCAAGCTCTCCATCCGTCACAGTTGACATATCAATTACTACCCGTTCTATGCGAATCGGCTGATGTTGCGGCAGCGTCTGAAAGTATTATACAGCGGTGGTCTAGTGGAAGCGTCTTCACTTACTCGATCCGGCTGAGCGGTTGAGTGTGTGTTGAAACCCTGCTCCGTCGAACTAAGGTTTTCAGCTGGGGTTTCTCTCGCCTACTCCAGACAAATGTCGGTTCGGTACAATAAGTTTCCTGGCAACCCAACATCTCTCCTTTCCAATTCCCTTACCCAAGTCCAACGGTTAGGTGGAAGAGCAGACCTCGTGACCTGAACCTCGCGAAAAGAGATAAAAGTAAATAAATAATAAATGTAAAGTCACTAAGATTTTGCTGACAAAAGTAAAATGTACTATGTACTATGCAAAGTTGCCGTATTTTCCTCTCAATGTTTTGAGGCTCCTCCCTCATTTCTATTCCTGCGCCGAGAGAACCGTATAAGTGAGGGACGCTTGTGGTAGAATCGATCTAGAAACCACTTAAAAACAAAACCTTAATAATTTTACATATTTTCTTCTTTTTGTGTAAATGATTAACCTATACACCTATGTTTCAACCCATATCTTGTGCCTTCTTTAGTTCATAAATTTCGATGATTAACACTGGACCAGTTAACATAAATAGCACAGCAGTTTTTCGTACAGCATGAAAATTGGATATGGTAATCAATGTTATAAGGTAGATAAGTTATCATTATAATTTGTGAATACTTACGATGAATCAAAACATAGTGAATCGTTTACATATAGATCGAAAAATATGTTTAACAAAATATTAAGATTTAATATTTTATTAAGTTTAAGGAATATTAAGATAAATCATTCTGTAATGATGGATCTTTGGTGGCGATGTGATTTACATATTATAATTTCGCGACTAGCTGGTCAGAAGGATAAATAAGTGAATGTAGAAAGATCGAGTTGTATGCATCTAGGAAACATGGTTTTCTTCAAATACAATCAGTAAAAACTTAATTAATATTTTCTTCACAAATAAATTATTTAAACCGATATAGAGGGTAAAGTACGCAGTTTATGGGTAAATTGGCAACTTCTCTCTACATTTATAAAGCAAGATTTAGTACAGATTATTAAAACGAAATTTATTGAAACATGTTCACCAGGTATCTGAGTAAATTATTCGTCAAATATGATTAGGAACGGTAACTTCGGAGCAACAATTTCTGCGTAAAAATGTTCTTTTACTCCTGAGATAGCGTACCAATGTAAAAGTTATCAAATGACCCGAAATTTTTCACTTCAAATTAATCTTGAGTTTCGTTTAGACTGCAGAACTAAGAACTGCTGCAAATTTCATGAAAATTAAATTTGAATGATTTATAATGAACTCGAGATTGAGTTTCTATCAATTTTTGTATTGTATCCCACGTATTAGTACCATAAACGTTGCCATACTTTTATTCAGATATTAAAACATTTTCTAGATTTTACATTTTTATGCCTGAAATTCAGTTGAAGAATTAAGAAAACTAAATGTGCATATTAATTAACTTGTTACTTCGTTCTAACTTGGCTACAAATGTAAGATCGACTCTTTCTTTCTTTCTTTCTTTCTTTCTTTCCTTCTTTCTTTCTTTCTTTCTTTCTTTCTTTCCTTCTTTCCTTCTTTCCTTCTTTCTTTCCTTCTTTCCTTCTTTCTTTCTTTCTTTCCTTCTTTCTTTCCTTCTTTCTTTCCTTCTTTCTTTCCTTCTTTCCTTCTTTCTTTCCTTCTTTCCTTCTTTCCTTCTTTCCTTCTTTCCTTCTTTCCTTCTTTCCTTCTTTCTTTCTTTCTTTCTTTCTTTCTTTCTTTCTTTCTTTAATGGGCTTTTCGTAATTCATTATTCTCTTCAAGGAATTCCTAGAAATAATATGCGACATATTCATAAAAGTTTCCGTTCTGCCGCTGGTCCGAAATGAGTGGTTGTTTTTTGTATAAGAAATGACCCGTAATATTTTAACACGTCGTTAAGTAACGCTAATTTTGTTGGAAAAATCTCTCGAGTTCTTGGTACAAAGCAGATGCAATTCGTCACTGTCTTTGCATCCATTATTGAGTTCTATATGGTCAGTCCTCTTCGCTGGCGAAAATCCCTCTCGGTTCTGGGATTCACCACAATGTATTCTTCCTCACGATCACTTAAATTCCTCTCTCTCTCTCATTGCTACCAACCTAATCCACTTTGAATGTTTTCAATGATGATCCTGTGGGGTTTTTTGCTCCTCTTAACCTCCGTATTTATTTTTCTATTGGTTTTGTTCAAGATCGCAGTTTTTCCTCTCATTTCCGACTTCCTCTTTCAAGAGTAATAGTCATTTTCTAAAAAAAATTCAGATATTATGAGCAACGCGTTGACTGAAGTCAAGTTGCCAAATATTCACGAAACGTGGAATTATGTACCACCATAGCAGTTTTTATTAATTAATAATTTATTCTACTGATTTTTTCGTAATAGATAAGGACAAATATTTTGTTATTTTAAAACTTGATAATTTATTTAGACTGTCGTTTGACTCCTTCTTTGACAAGCGTCGAATTGTCTTCAGTCATGTGATGCGACAGCCATATTTTTGTTCGAACAGTATTTTCCACAGTTTTCGGTGAATTATTCATTTGCTGTGTTTTAGTGGGGTCTTTTTCGCTATGTTAAGCCGGTACTTTCGACAGAATATTTAAAAAAATATGAGCGCGCGAAAGTTTCTCCATATACGCCCATAGTAATTTAAAGTCAAATAATTCAATATTTTGCGCCGTAAGGATATGAAAATTCACCGCCACTGGATAGAGAATGGTTCAAACTATCATTTAAAACATTTTTTGAGGGTACTAGTCGCTCTGACGCACATAATACAAGCTTATTTATTCAAGTAGCTTTTTTACATTTTGCTTACGGTGTAAAATTAATTTAAAAATTCTTGAACAATTAAATTATTTTTGAAGTTTTTATAGAGCTGATCTACCAACGTAGTATATTTTAAAATGAGATTTTTTATAAATTCTTTGTGACGCATTGTTAATTCTGTTATTTTCTTTTATTATTACATACAGTGATGATACATTTTCAACTTTATTTGAAACTAATTTTTGCATTTCTTTCTACATTATTTTGTATCAGTTTTCCTTTTGCGAAGACAATTTAATTGTTTGTTCCACCTTAAAATTTGTTCGTATTACTTTCCCCAGCGTTTGGAATATTCACAACATCAATTTCCATATTTTTGTACCGCTGTTCCTTTATTTCTAAATTGCCAGGCAATGCACCAGAAATCATTTTGATTTAACTGAACCTTCAATTTATTCCTAATTAAAATTGTAGTATTTGGTCTTTACCAATCTATGATGGTTGTAGTTACTAGGACATTATCGGAAATTTTTAACAACAGTTCTCATATTTTCCCATCAGAATGCATGGTCTTGATTGTTATTATTACATAACTTTATTAGTTATGGCAATTTGTATAATAATGCGTCATATTGTGTACTTCATTGTCAGTATGTGTTATCATAGAGGTGTCCATTGTTCTACCACCGTCTCTTATTCTTTTATCATCTCTAATATTTCATTCAGGAGGGTCGCTAACTCCGTTATTTCCTGTCAATTCATCTCATTTATCGCTCAACCAATGAAGTCAACTCCATTATTCCTCTCTCCTTTCTGCTCAATTTTTCTTCGATGAATGACCCCTTATCTTGTAGAATCAAATCCAATAAATATTGGTTAATTTCTCCATACGTATCATTGGGTTCGTCCTGTTTATTATACATCTATTCAAGGGAATGCCGTCGTTTTACTCTCATCTTGAATATTGTACATTGCAAGATTTTACGATTTCTCCTTAATTGTCATTATGTCAACTTTGTCACCCCTGCCATTATCATTTCTTCATTCCGTTCCTAGTAATTCACTGTACCATCCTGAATGAGTGAAAAAATGTTTTCTTGGATTTCGTTCTAAAATGATTGGTATGTAGAACTATTCGTGACATTAGACTGTAAAAAATATATTTATACATGAAGGACAATAATTATGCCAATATTATTATAGACAATCAAGTTTTAATGTAATACTTTATTAGTATTCACTAATACATGACGTACATTTCGATGCTAGTTTGGCATCATTTTCAGGACCACTGCTTTATTTTTTGAAATGTTCCAATTATCCAGTAAAATTTTATTTTTGAAACCATTAAAAACATTAAAAAAACATGCATATTCACCATTGTCTAGATCCTTCCTTCATAGATGCATAATAACAATTTTAAAAAATTTAAAATGATTTTAATGGTTTTAAAAATAAACTTTTATGGGTATTAATTTTTGGATATTGGAACATTTCAAAAAATATATCAGTGGCCCTGAAAATGATGCCAAACTAGCATCGAAACATTGGCCATGTATTAGAGAATTACATTAAAACTTGATTGTCTGTAATAATATTCTCTTAATTATTGTCCTTCAAGTATAAATACTCGTATATTAAGACAATCAGTGTAGAACCAATATTACATCTAAGTTAATGTAAAAAATATATTTTAGTTTCTTTTATGTCTTTTGGTGAGGCTTAGGCTATGTTTTACCACCTAACTTCGCTGAGTGAGGGAATTGGAAAGGAGCGATGTTGGGTTACCGAGGAACTTACTGTACCGAACTGACACTTGTCTGGAATAGGTGAGGAAAACCCCAGCTGAAAACCTCACCTTGATCGTCCGAATATGGTTTGAACCCAGGCTCTACCGCTCAGCGGAATCGAGGAAGCGAAGACGCTACCACTTCTAGTAGACCATCGCTGTTCTTACAGGACCTTACAATTGCATCGTTCTTCTCGAAATTATCTTTTCCCCCATACCCCTCAAGACCCCAAAGTGAAATCCTATACCTATAGACCAGTGTATACGGAAGGAAAAATTACTTAAATTATTAGATTAAATAAATAAATGACTTTATTTGTGGCGAGATTCAGGNACCCCTCAAGACCCCAAAGTGAAATCCTATACCTATAGACCAGTGTATACGGAAGGAAAAATTACTTAAATTATTAGATTAAATAAATGAATAAATGACTTTATTTGTGGCGAGATTCAGGCCAAGGTCCGCTCTTCCGCCTAACCAATTTAAAAATATTTACTATGTCATTACAAAATTAATTTGAATGGGAGGGTTTTTACTGCATTCACTACTGGGAGAACAAGCTAGGGACCATCCCAGTGTTGAACCTTAAGCGATTGAGAGAAACCCAGCAAAAACCTCAATCAGGGTGGCAGATTAAGGTCGAACATAACAAATAACTTATAAAATAATATTAGATAAAATTGATTCATAAAGTAGTGTATCACGTGTTAAAAAAGAATCTCATTCCAGAGGAAAAAATGAGTTTTGCAGAAAGAATGAATATAACATTACATAACGTCTACACCAACATTAAGTGAAACATTACAAAAATACAAATATAAATACAATTAGGACATATTTCATTTTACACAGAATAAAATTACTATTAGAGATTACAGTATACTATGGTTTACATCTTAACTTACATAAAAAATTAATTAAAAATTACAGGATATAGCATAAAACAATAAATAAAACATTTGGGAAGTTAAGGGGACAATAATCATCAATGGCAGAATTTGAAAAAAAAAGAAAAAAAAGAAAAAAAAGAAAGGGGGACAATAATGTGAAAAGACTAATTACTTCAACTTTAATGGACGCTTGGCAAATACGCTGGAATAATTAATTGAAGGGCAGAAAGACATATGCGTACTCTAAAAACGTACACTTCGTCACAAAAAGAAAAAAAACAGAAAATGTTTTCAGGCGAGTAGTCTGAACATAACTTAACACAACATAACATTACAGTCATAACAGAACAGGAAAAGTCAATAATAAAACTTGTGAATGCAAAAGAGTTGAGAAAATTGATGCTCATATATTATGGGATTGTGAGGTACATGGAGCAGAAAGTGCAGAATTCTTACAAAAGTTACAAGAAACTTGATATGTTAGGTTTAAGGGATAGGGAACGTTTACTAAACAGTTCAGAAAAATTTGATACCTTTCAACAATTCGTAATACGGGTAGGGGCTATTGGGGATGTATTTTGGAACTAAATAAAGCTCAACAAAATTCAGTATAAGATGAGATTGTATAAATGTGATCCTTGTAATGACATTTGTTGGAGGCAAATAATTCCAATTTAATATTAACAATATTTATTAAAACAATATTTTAGGAATAACCTCTACTTTGACTTCTGAAATAACCTTTTTGTGTTTTATTTAATACAAATGTTTTTTTTATTATGTAAATATTTATGACTCGTACCGAACTATTTTTATTCTTAGGGCAGTGCTGAAATGGTAAATTCTCGTCTGCCTTAGTGCCCTTGATCGGAATTTATGGGATGTTCCCTTGCTTGCTTTCGGAGAGTAAATTGTATATTGTCCTCCACGTGGTCATAAGCAGTTTGTAACTGCTTTTCTGACAGTAAATTTATTATTATTATTATTATTGGACGAGGAAATAAGTAAAATCCTGCAATCTCGATAGTCGACATGTACTTTCAGGGCTACTCACAACATAAAGGAGACTGAGTAAAGACCCAATAATAAGGGAGGTACACAACACACACGTTCATTTTGCAAAACAATTTTATTAACAATAAACAGAAACATTTTCCGGTCACAACTAGTAACCTTATAATACTACATAAGCAGAACTACTGGAAAAGTGGTCAATTTCAAAGAATGAGGTGCAATTATACAGAATGTAATCTTTACTTCATATAACTCTAATACAAAAAATCCAAATGTATCAAAATGTCTCCACTCTTAACTAAACTTAAAATTACATAGACACAGCTGCTGATTGCAATTACTTCTCATTGTCTTGTTTTGGCGGAGCGTCTTCTTACGTTCACTTCTCCGAGGCATGCGCCTTTTACTCTTTGTAACTTTAGTATTCCGTGATCCCTTTGGGCGACCGACTTTCTTCTTCAATAGTGTACTAGCAGCCTCTACAGCAGCCGCTCGCTCGCTTGTAAAAACCACATTCTCACATAATTTTCCCGGCGCTTTGCAATTAATTAGCCCGGCACTTAGTGACCGCAAGTCCCGGGAGTGAGGTCGTCCTCGTCTCTCTTTGCTTCGATCTTCTTCTCTATGTCTCTGCTTTGCCCTTCTTCGTTCTGGACTTAGAGGAGGACACGCATAGATCCCGGTGTTGCGGTGCCCCGTCTGTCTCACACGAATTCGTCAGACGTTGAATGAATGCTTGAGGGACGTGTCTCTTATTCGAGAGCTCCTCAGACGCGGAAGCATGAGAATGAGAAAATGTTTTTACGAGTAAACCTTGAATATGTGGAGAATGAGTTCTAACGAATTAGAAATTCTGAATCACGGAGTGGTGGAAATGATTTTCATTATCCTTAATACGAACAAGAGAAAAATTATTTCATTAGATTTTCATCAATATAGGAAAAACACTACCGTTCCTGATAATAAGTTCGTCCTCTATAATTTTTCTGACATAAGTTTCCGAACGATAGTGTAACGATTTTATTAAGTGTTTATGTTACCTTATTTGTACTTAACGCAGTATTTTGAATTAATATATATGTAGCAATTTTTGAAAATTTTCTTGTTCATGCAAAATAGCTCACTGATTATTAATGAAGAATAATCAAAACATTCCTTATCAAATCGATTTTTTTAAAAGTTCATCATTGAAGAAAGAAAATCTATTGACAAATAAAATAACATTGTAAACCTTAAAAATTGAGAAATGATCATAACTTGAAATTTATTTTAGAACAATATTTTTTTTAATGCATGTATAATTATGCGACAAATAATTTCAGTGTAGTATATGTTTTTTTAAAACTCAAATATATTCATTCGTATCCATACTTACGGAAAAATCAAGATATCAATTACAGGGATTCTTCAAGTTCCTGCGTTTGTCAATATAATATTAAGGAAACTAGATCAGTGTCGTAGCACAAAGGGAAGAGTTTTGATCTGATTCTCTCTTTTTTTCTTTCAATATGACGTATCGCCCCTTTACCCACCTCCACTCTCCATTTTTATTTGATAATTCGACTTCAAAACTGACACCTCTACTGATCCATACTGAATAGGACATCCGTTACTAACCTTGAAATGGACACCGCAATTTGTTTATATGATTAGCTCTGACAGATTTTTTCAATCATAAAATGAAATGCAACATTTTTTTGCTGTATAATGCGCAACTTTTGTATTGCGATCTGCGTAACAAATTAGTGAATTCTTTTCCGTCGACCAAAAACTTTGGCTCGAATCATGGTTTTTTAAGCGCCCATTTTGTAAATAACTCTTTCATCTTTAAGTTGGCACCCCTGTTCATCGTAGAAAAATAAGTTCAAGCGTTGAGTTTACGTCTCACATATTGTATATAGTAGTATTAAAATTCAATGCTTCAACATATGAGATACACTGCATAGATAATTACCAATCTTGTTTCGAATCAAATTCTTCGGTCGAAGAAAGAGAATTCATTTGTAGGTTTGAACTCGTGCAATNATTATTATTATTATTCGATAAATGACTACACAGTGAGTATAAAATATTATTCTCATAATTCATCTCATCGTTTGAGGTAGATTTGTAAAATTCAACAAAGAAAATGGTTTTATAAAATTATTCTATGAAAAAACAATCACACGACTCAGCAACACCCATCAGGGCTCTGGTGACCTCGATGTCGGCGAGCCGTAAAGTTCCCCCTCCCCCCCAAAAAAAAGCACTCGTGATCAACATTCTTCACGCGCTATCTGGTAGAGAAATGTGATACTATTTGGATAAACAAAAGAAGTAACTACATTGCTTTATATCCAAATTCACATGTTTCTTTTGGCATAGCAAATTGAGGAAAACGTTTAAGATGAGAAGATTTATGTTCAACCTCAGCGAAGACTTGATGAACAATAAGGTTAGGTGTTTAAATCAACTATCGTCTTTGTTGTTAAAGTACAGTGACAAACTGCAGTAGATCTCACAAGTATCCGCATTGCCGATTATCCGTATCGACGGAAGAAAAACGTTTTACGGAAGAAAAAAGACGGGTTTAATTAAAATTTAAAATCAAAGTTTAAAAATCAAATTCAACGAGAGTTTTTTTCCTTACTCTCCCGAATCTTACTGAAACTTATACCGTACCTACTCAGATACGAATAAGGGGATTTTCGTTCGCGAATACGTTTTGACACCATGGGTACGTTTAGGTTATCCATATTGGGCAGTTTTCCCCGATTCTTGTTCTGCCATTTGTGAATTTTATAATTTTTTTGTGTGTTTGCATGATCCGTACAATTTCTTTTACTGATAAAATGTGTTCTCTATTGAAAATTAAATAAATAAATTGTTGTTGCAAAGCAATGGCCACCATCTGCAAGAAAATTTACGTGATCCACGGAAAAATAGGGGACATTTACGTAATTTAAAGACGTTGACTAAAGTCAACTTGTAATTGTGAATATGAACGAAACTTTATGAAAAAAGTTCCAATTAATTAATAATTGGCACCATAGATTTTTACTGTTGAAATTGTACAATTATTTTGTGAATTTAAAATTTCATGATAAATGTGAATATTCGTTTGACTCTTTCTTTGACGGTGGTCACGTTATCTTCAGTCACGTGATATCAATCAATCAATCAATAATGTCAAAAAAGCAGTTACAAATTGCGTATGACCACATGGAGGACAATAAACTAATTTACTATCCGGAAGCAACCAAGGGATCCATCTCATCAATTCCGGTCAAGGGCCCTAAGGCAGAGGCGCATTGAAAAAGTTCAGCAAAAAATTCCTAGATAAAATAAAAAGTTATCTGCGAGTTATAATACTAATACAATATCAACATGTTTATAATTTAACCCAACAAAATTATTTTCCATGTACGAATTATTATCGAACTATAGATTATTCTGAGTAGAGTGTTTATAAATCATAAGAATTGAAATAACACTAAATTCACGATTTCTTGTTTCAATAAACGCTCCCCTAGATAAAATCCTAGAGAACCTGAATATGAAATCCGCCTCTACCAGAAGGAAAACCGGAGAAAACCATGGGTCAGGATGGGGCTACAGAATTAATTTACAGAACCGTTGAGTACACGTTCATTCCGTTGATTGGTCGTTTTTGTTGGTCTCTTCTCGAAAGACATCCTGTCTGTCGCCTCGCATTGAGAACGTTTCCTATCATTCCAAATTTGCTAAAAAAATTCCTGATATTTCCTAAAGTTCTTTTCAATGATAATTAATTTCCTTTTCCGCTTTATGCTCCATATCCCTTATTGCTTGATGTAATCAAATAATAATAATAATAATAATAATAAATAATAATAATAATTTATTAGTCTGCGAGTGAGCAATGTTCGGTGTCACATAGAAAAGAATACATTATAATACAATAATACGAAGTTAAAAAACAAATCATCAATATCTATAAAAATATCTATAAAATACACACACAAACGGAATAAAATGCTTAGAAAATTATTACATATGGTTACAACGAGTAATAAATTAGATTTAGGAATTAATTATCTGCGTAAGACTCATATGTGCGTATATTCACATACATACACAAACACATTTTCGCTTACAAACAGTTACAGAAACACACTCGTACGTACAAACACGCTCAATATACACACATATGTCATTACTCCTCCCATACCCTTAGCGTATAAGTAATTGCTATAACATAAATAAAAGAAATTAATCACAAAAAAACAAAAACAGGGTTAAATCCAAAATACTCTTTCTGTTCCTTGCCATATATTTTACAATCCCATAGTAAGTGTTCTGTTGTTTTATCATCCCTTCCACATAAACATACTGATCTTTCTTCGCGATCAATTCACTTGAGATAAGTATAAAAAATTTCCGTTCCCCGTTAGATGTGGATTGGGTGAATGCCATGTTTTATTTTGGTCTCATTGCAATGTTTGTATGATTCCGAATACCCGATAAAACCGTGACATTTTAGGAGAGCAACTCTCTCCACGCTGCAAATCCTCGCGATATCGACAGCCGCACCTGCCAAAGGTACTATGATGAAGCGAATTGGAGCAGTGGCGCTTCACATTAAGTATTCATCTCTCCATTTGGCCCGTGGGAGACGGCGGCTGACCTTAATGAAAGCGCATGAGCTCCAGGAATTGGATGTGCAGATGCAACTAATGTTGAATGGATATACTGTAATCGGTGCACTTTGAGGAAGAAAGTTGTTACACATTTAGGTTTTACCATCGTTAGTCTCTGTACTGGTTTTCCTTTTAGTACATACCAAAGAACTTACCAAAAAGAATAAAATGTTTCCGCAACCGTCTTCTCGCTTCTTCGAAACAGGAGCACACGTAGAAAATGCTCAGAGCGAATAGAATTGCAGTGCAGTGTAGTGTGGTGATGTGAAGTGTACGTGACTGTTCACAGCAATCCTGTTTTGACGTTATTTTTTATAGTTATTAAGTTCTTTTAATTATATTATAGCAATTATTTTTACATTAAGGTTATAGGAGGAGTAATGGCATATGTGTATATATTGAAGCGTGCTTGTACGTATGAATGTGTGTCTGTATCAGTTTGTAAGTGAAAATGTGTTTCTGTACATATGTGAATATACACACATATGGACCTAATTTATTTTTTTAATTTCTTAGGTGTATTATCCTTCTCGTTTCTTGTATACTAATTTTCTAAGCATTTTATTCCGCGTGTGTGCATTTTATAGATATTTTATAGAGTTTTTTTTAATTTCACATTATCGTATTATGTATATTCTTATCATGTCTATTATGTTTTCCATCTTCCACCGAGCATTGTTCACTTGCAGATTAATAATTTATTATTATTATTATTTAGGTGTTGCCGTCGTACAAGTTGACAGTCAACGTGTATTCACAATACAGTAAAATTTTACCATACGGTTTTAGAGATTGTAAAACGTAAGTGTATAACAACCCTGTAACAACTATCAGAAATTTCTCACAAGAACATTGTAATTCTGTTTTTCATTTTCACGACGTCTGTATTTCACTAAATATTTTTGAGTAAGGACTTGCAATTGAATGAGGAATCAATATAAAATAATTACAAACTGTTGAGGAGACAGAATTCTGTCTCAAAACGTTGTTGGTTCATTATTACATTTTATGAATAATACATCGTGTGTTGGTAAAAACCTGTTTGAAGAACTTTATACGATTGTCTTTAATAAAATACGAGTGAAAAGTGAGATTTGTATTGTTCACAGACAATTAGAAACAAGGTGATATAATTAATGTAGTTATTGTGAATTCTACTTGAAAAAACATACATCACCGGCCATTTAAATGAAATAATTGATGGTGAAGTACATTGCGTCTTATGGAGAAATCACTTCTTTATAAAATAATACCAACATTGAAATCAGGAAAGTGCTGGACGTTTACTTTGATTTGTGGTAAATTTTCCTTTGTAGTATATTTTACATCGCCTTTATCTATATGTCACTGGACTTATAGCTAAATATCATCTGAGAAAGATATTTCACTTTTTCCTTTGAGGTGAGAATCATAAATCACGAAACCGTTGCGCTCGGTCGCCATGTTGTTTTGCATCATCTTGTGCATTTCAATCGAAACTAGCGAGTTCCTGAATGATTGTTTGTATTATATTATTAAGCGATTGATAGAGGTTATATCATGTTTTTCCATCGAAGAAAGTTAGCGCGTCTTTGTGCCCTCTTTAAAGCCTACATGGGAAAGTGTGCTTGGAAATCAGTGAACACTAGGCTACGCAAACCGAATTATATTAGTCGCGGCGACCACAAGCGTAAAACAAAATGTAGGAAACAAAAAACGGATATTGGTAAATACTCCTTTCTGAATAGAAGCATTGTAGACTCGAATATCTTACCTGCAGCAACACTTTCGACCTCACCAAAAAGAGTAAAATGTTCCCGCAATCGTCTTCTTGCTTCTTCGAATTAGAATCACATGTGAAGTGTAGTGAGGTGATTCGAGTCTAAGGGTATAGAAAATGCTCAGAGCGAATAGAATTGCAGTGTAGTGAAGTGTACATAATTGTTCTTCGCAACTCTGTTTTGGTTTTATTTTTTATAGTTATTAATTTATTTTATTTATATTATAGCAATTACTTTTACGCTGAGGGTATACAAGGAGTAATGACATATGTGTGCATATTGAGCGTGTTTGTACGTATGAGTGTGTTTCTGTAACTGTTTGTAAGCGAAAATGTGTGTGTTTGTGTACGTATGTAAATATACGCACATATGAGCCTCATGTAAATAATTAATTTCTTACATCTAATTTCTTTCTCGTTGTAACCATGTGTAATAATTTTCTAAGCATTTTATTCCGTTTGTGTGTGTATTTTATACATATTGATGATTGATTTTTTAACTTTGCATTTTGTATGTATTCTTTTCTTTCTGCCACCGAGCATTGCTCACTAGCAGACTAATAAATTATTATTATTATTAGTAATTGCAACATAAATAAATAAATAAATTATACTTGTTAGTGGTTTCCCTTTGCTGAAGTGCTAGTCCCACCGTTAGTTGGCCGCTGAAGCGTAAGCAATGGCTATCTATTGTCGACTCGCATTAATCTGTGAAGATTGAAAGTTGAAGGTTGTCATCTTCCGAAGTGTCAGTGACCAATTAATGTATACGTATTAAAGTTTGCAATATATTGATTCTATTTTATCTTACACTCTACACTTAGTTTCCAATTTGAGGTTATTCAATGAAATTGGTAAAGAAAAAAATGGCTCATTCTTATCATTCTTATGTTTTATCCTCGATTGTAGTTTATATATAAGATATTTCCGTTCTTTTAAATTTATTTTTGTTTTAAGAGGATTCAATTTTGAGAGAAGTACATTTATTGTGATAATTTTAGCTTCGAGAACAATCTTGTAGGTTTGTATTTGAAAATACTTTTCTCCAAGGTCTCGCAATGCATTTTAAATACTTTTGAAATAAGACATCTTGTATACTGTATGAACGATTCACCAGAAGAAATATGTTATATTATGCTTTCATGGAAACATTTCCTGATGAAATAGTACTTATTAAGTAAGAAATAAATACCCGAACAATAATGATGTTTTAAGGCGTGGAGTATGAGATGGTTTCTTGTTTGCTTCCGGAGAAAAAAATAGTTAGCTCTCTAAGCGGTCATACGCAGTTTTTAACTGCTTTTTGACAATAAATTTTTATTTACTTTTATATTTATTTATTCAATATATTCATACATGGTTTTGGTATATTATAGAGCTTTTTTTCGCCTAAAATTATAATTTTTTCTACTGTTTCTACGCTGATTTGATTTGTATAACATTAAATAACATAAAAATTATGCGAACACGCGTAACAAAAAAACAAACGAATAATACAAAATATGCATAACGTTTATAATAATGAATAAACTTCCTTTCTTGCTATGTTACCGTTGCTAAAGAGAACATCCCAGCTTTTTCATATTTGAATGCACAACACAAAAAATTGTATTTTCATCAACTTTTCCGGCTAATATTGGCCAGGCCCGAATCGTGCAGCAAAAAGATGTTCCATTAAATTTCTACCCTTTTTCGGTGGAGTGGAGAACTCACGCGGAGCTATGACGTATTTGTACGTTGCTAGAGGACAATCAGAGCGCAATAATAGAAAACGCAATAATAGAACGAGGACTGTGAAACTCGCTCACGAAGCGAGCTGTAGTTTTGGATACGACGACAGGTGAACGCATCTGACTACACGGACATTATATCAACGTTGACCTCAGCGTAGAAAAGCAGCGTCAAAGATGAGGGAGAAGGGATTCCAATGTGAAGCGCACAGGATACAAGGGACGTCGGATGCTATCAGTAGAGTATTCTGCAACTCACAAAACTCGAGGGTGGATAGGCATGAGTTCAAAAATTATTCAGGACACGCAGAATTCGACGATTGCTGAAGATAGTTGCGAAATGTATTATTTGCTCATTTGCCTTTTCCGAATATTTAACGCAAAGGAGATGAAAATTATCAATTGCGGGGAACAGATTTTTAGAGATTACAAACATCCAATTCTTACGATTCAAACCCTTAGCCTTTTGCACAAGTTACAATTAGGGTGGTTGTGTAAAATCGAAAACTACGCTTTCGTATTTGGTGTCGCTGAATACGAAATCCATGTTGGACAGTAATTTTGAATATTGAAGTATTATTATACTATCGATTCTAAAGAAATACACATTTGTCGACGAAAATTTTGGCAGTTTAACCCCTCTTTGGATCGGGTTATTTTTGTCAAAAGTGGAGGAACATTTGTAGAGTTCATTTTTTTAACATTCGAAACTCTCGAATAACCATTTACGTAAACATATCTTGATTAAAATTCCCGGCTACATTTTCGAGACTGGTGGTGCAGTGACAGCACACGTGCGGCCAAAGCACGATCTCTCGGTTTTCGGTCCGGTCCGTCGCAATTTTCGCCCATGGACTCTGCTGCAGATTGTCCTCGATAACATGAGACAGAAGATACTGAGAGAAGTCGCGCTCTCGCTCTCACATCCGCTTGGAGGGGGTAAGGTGTTACTGTGCAACGACTTGTGAGCGGCACATAGATAGATATTGAGGGGAATCTAGTTTCCCCACCTAAGACGATGTGCGAGAGAGATACAGACACCTCTCATTGTTTTCCCTCCGAATAACCGGCGCATAAGACAGTTCGGTCTCTTTTATCGGTTCGGCGAAATGAAGAAAGTAAGTCATGTTTTTCCCCTGGCCGTAAACGATGCATTTTCGAGACAGTTTTAAAGGAATATTTAAGTACTGATCGGACATAACCTTACCCACAAAAAAAGTTTGAGTTTAGAGCCACTCTTTCAGCGGGTTGTCGTTGGTGATGTTTTATGATTCAGAGACCGTGCTGTGATATGTGGGGTGAGGTCACATCATCCTCTGTCATAGCGCTCCACCCCTTTCTCCGCCTCCGCTGCTGGTGTCGATAGCTTGAGCGATGGATTGGACGCGAGGTCCTTACTAAGCAAGGACTCTGTGATGGCACAGTCTAGAGACGCGTAAGCAGAGACACGCCTGTGAAGTCCAAGGAATCTGAGCTCGTCGTTTCTGTTACGGTCCGAATTCTCAAGAGTCCATTGCTTGCGTCTCACATGCTTAAAAGGCTTTTGTAATGAGACGATACAGACCTCGCGGCGAAAGAATAGTAAGGAGATGTAACTAGGAGTGGAAGCGCGGCGTTGTCATATGTCTACTGTGGAGTGTTGTGTAACTCCCAATTGAGATCGTAAGCCGTGACATCCGAAGAAGGGCGGCTATGTCCGGAGGAAAAGCAAACTCCAAGCACATTCCTTGAAGCCAAAGGTCAAGTCCTCTATCTGTCATTGTTGGCATATCAATTACTGCTGGTTCTACGAATCGATTGGTGTAGATGGCAGCATCCGATCGTAAATTCTCTAAGATTCTGCTGACACCAGTGAAATACCCACTTGTGTACTGTGAGACGAATATTCGGCTATCTCGCAATGCTGATATTGGCTCCTCGATTTCCACATGGTCTTTCGACTCATTACCATTCTTTCGCCGCTAGTACTGTAGCAGAGTGAACTGGACGCTATTAATTCCCTATGGAATAATGTTATTAATGTGACCTATACTCAATAAGACTTTACATGAATAGACTCGAATGCAAGTGAGGAATTGAACTGGTGAACTTCTCCGATCTACCTGCAACCGCAGAAGCACATGGAACACCATGAACCTTAAGCTAACGTAGCCAAATGGACATAATCCAATTTAACACATGCCATAATTTTGTATCTGTTTCTTACAAATTAATTACCTTTGCCATAATTTTAACCACCACCCTTAACCACAATTATTCTGCTAGCTCAATTATAAAGCTAGCGGGGCATTCAGTGATTTATTAGAGAAACAACCAAGGAAAGAAAATATATTTGCACACCTAACGTCGCGTCACACCCTTCTACTCTCCAGGAACTTTCCAGCAAACGTCCAATGTCGAACAATCAATGCTTGAGGCACCACCAACCAGCTATTATAAGCTGAAAGAGAAAAAAAAATTTCCACAGGATAGCTCAGTGAATTCGAGGACCGGTTGTTCCGAGGCCGGTTGAGAGGGGTTCCACAGTGCTCGCAAATGAGAAAAGATTTATGAATTATTAGTTATGAAAAGTTAAATGAATTATTTTTCCTTTGACTAGAAAATTTTGAGTTTATTTTGTTACATTTCCTGATATATACCTTAAATATTCTGAAACACACTCAAATCGTATTGTGGAGCAAATAATAACCGCAAAAAAATTTGGAGTATGTTTAATAGCAGTTGTAAAGAATGACGTCATTTTTGTACGAGCTCAATGCGGTCGCTTTTGTGACCTGAGAGAGACTAACAAAGGATCTCTAATGCTTCATTAGCTGCGAGAGGACAGCGGTGATGTGGGGTCTACTGTGAGCGCGGATTGTCTGCCAGGGGAATGGCTCTCGCATTAGGAGGGTGATCTGAGTGACGGAGGGAGGATTCGGTTGGCTAGTGTGTGGCCGCGTGGACGAGTTGCACCAACCGCAATCAACGTTGTGTGTCAAACAACCCGAGGTGACCTTTCGTGACGAATAAACATACAAACAAACTGGCATTTCCATATGTAGACGTTACGATGACTTCGTAAAACTCGTCTTTGGGAGACTCTGAGGGAACAGTTTTGGATGTGAGATCCGAATTCAAGAGAAGGTAAGGATTTCTCGAAGTCTTTGGATGTGACTTTAATGATATGACGATATAATGATAATGGTGGAGTAATAAATTTTCTTAATGTTTGCTGCTACAAATATCTTTCTTATATATGTGTAATACAGAACAGAAATATGTAGAGAGACGTGCAAACATATGTAGTACTAATTCTACTACTATTAACGTCCGTCAAGTAATATAATTCAATAAATAATTAAAAACTTACGACCTTTAATGATCTTATGTGTTTGGAAAATACGTTAATTTTGGACAAAGAAGTTAATTATTACAAACGTTGTATATCTGAAATGATATTTATAACAAATACACACTAGAGTTTGTATCTAGGCGCAGTCTGGAAAACTATCTGGTTTATACAATACGTTATAATAACTTGTTTGTGTGTCTGCTTTTTTGTAAACATATTTTCTGGTTATATTTCAGTCTATATTACGTTAATATGTCATGTTGTTATGTTTATTGTTATAATTTGTTATTACTTGATCATCTGACGACGGCTTAAATCCACGTCGAAACGTAGTGAGCTATTCACACAAAACATAAAAATATTATTCGTCCATCAAAGGTCGTAAGTTTTTAACTATCTATTTAATTGAATTCTTGTAGTGATGAGGTATGTACTATTCGAGGCAGATAACATTTATTCATCCTCAACCTTTCAATATGTTTTACCTCTTCAATCTCTGCAAACGTTTCACGGAGAGACATTATTTTAAAAATCGTGTAGTTGTTCACGTAAATCCCCCTTCATGATGCAGTCGACTCCCAAGTGCACATCTGCTTGGAGAAGTAGCTCACCCCTCAACGTTGCAATTAAAAAGTTAGGATTTTAATGAGTCCCCAGCATGAGGAAGTCCTTCACGGATGCTCCCGTGCCGGTCGGGATGGATCTCACGTTTCATCTGGGAATTCTGAGTTAGGAACGGGAGAGAAATAAAGTAATAACTGACAGACTATTGTATGATGCCTGGTATGTACTTCATCGTGAAGGAGATTGAGAAAAGAACAATTAACTTACCAAACTTAGGGATGTGATATTAACTTATAGAATGTAACTTTGAATCTTAAAATAAGATTTTTTGCAAATTCTGACCATTTGCAGACCTTGCAGGTATGGTACATAAGAACATACTTACTTGCTTTATTTTTCACAGAAGATTTTCCCCTTCTTCTTCTTCTTCTCTTTCTTCTTCGTCAATGGGTCGGTTACGACCATGCGGAATCAATATTGCCTTCCTTATTACCCACTAATTCCTCATACGCAAGGATTTCCTGTCTTTCTTCGAAACTCCGTGAGGTTTTGTGATTTTTATTATTTCTTCATGATCTTGTCGATTTGGAGATCCTAATTCGAGAACAAACTTTTAAATATATCACAGAAATAAAACTTGACTGACAGAAATAAAGTGAGAGTCAAGGAGACACACTGAAATCAACCCTTAAGGGTTGCCTTAGGGGTTGATATCAGTGTGTCTCCTTGACTCTCACTTTATTTCTGTGAGTCATCTGCCACGAATAAAGAAAAAGTTTCAAACAAAATCTTGAATGTTTTTAAGATGGCTAATGTGGAGTAGGCAGGTGTCCCCTTTGAAAATATCACTTTCTCATCTCGGACATATTTTTCGAGATAATTAGTGGTCTTAAATTAACAACACAACCAATATATCGCTGTTCAGTTAATTGTTTGAAACAACTAAAAATTAACTCCTCCGGATATTTTCTTTTTAAATTTGGGTTCATTCATCGCGACGTTTGTAGTCTATTCTTCCATTTGTGTCCAATGCTGGCCACTGTCACCCGTAGTAAAACACTCGCTCTACTGCTCAAGTTTACCTATCATTCGCACCCGCAGGTCAACCTCACCCCCACCGTGCACCCTGTTGCGCCTCTTGCGCTTCGCAACTCGGTCTCTTGAATATGCAAAACCCGCCTCACGACAAGCGGGAATATGAATCCGTGCGTCCCATTGTCAGGCGATAGAAGATAGCGAGGAATCCCACCGTTCGACGAGGTGAACTGTGCGCTGCCGTAAAAGAGAAGTCGGCGGAAACACATGCGCGGCATCAGAAACAACACATCAGCAACAGCGCATATCATCTCATGCATCGGTGTACTAGCTACACACACTCCCTAAGAGAGAGAGAACAGACAGCCGTGCCCACAACTTTAGAGCTCGTAATTTCTCACAACAGGCCGCAAAAATTCTCATAGCACCAGCTGTGAATTGATTCTTGCCTCTTATGGGTTGAGCAGGGTGAAAGAAGTGGACTTACAACACAATCATGTGAGCAACTACAGCCAATTCAAACCATGTGAAACTGCGCGTAGGATTTTCCGGAAATATGAGAAATTCCGCATTATATTTTCGTCCTTGTCTGTTATCTTTTTATTAAGGTTTCTATTTATTGAGAGAGAGAGAGAGAGTGCGCTTCTCTGCCCTCGTTTGTTTAAGAGCAACCACACTACCCAGACCTTAATGTAAATACGATCCTCCCAATTCTCAGCTTGTGTTTTAAAATATAAATGTTTTAAATGGTTAGATGGAAGAGCAGATCTTAAGGTCTGAGTCTCGCCAGAATAAAGACACTTTATTATTATTATTATTGATTTGGACTTATTTCTCAGCATAGCTGGTATTTCGGAACGAGTCCAAAAAAGTGCCACTTCCCTTAGGCTGCGTCTCCTTGAGAAATTAATAGGTGCACACTTTCCGGATAATATGAGTCGTCCCCAGAATGGCTATTTTTTTGGACCTCAGATAGATAGGTCTTTCCAGGAATTTTCAGAACATTGTCTTCTATATATTTGTTCACTGTTCCAGTGGCTCCGATAATAATAGGGTAGACTTTTGTCTTCATTCCCCACATTCTTTGGCACTCAGTAGCCAGGTCTTTATACTCGAGCAGTTTCTTTTGCCTCTTTGCTCACAACATTCATGTCGTTGGGAACAGAAACGTTTATAAGAAGACGTTCCTTACTCTCCTTATCCTTCAGGACAATGTCAGGCCTATTTGCATTGATTGTACTGTCAGTATTTATTGGTTGGTCCCACAGGATTGTGGCTTTCTCGTTGGAGTTCACAGAACTAAGTTCGTGTTCACACCAGTTTTCTTTCACAGTGAACCCGAAAACTTTACATATATGCCAATGTATATATGAACAAACTCTGTTATGCCTTACCAAATACTCATTCTTGTGTAGTGGTAGTTTTTCGGTCCTGTGAGTTTTCATTGCCGAAATTTTTTTAATTCAGCAAAATTCTGAGTCACACTGTGTAGACGTAATTGCATCACTAAAAGTTTTGAAAAACTTTCATTTTATGTTTAGAGTCACCGCAGTCAATGGCAGTTGGCAGAGCGCGCTCTACTATTCATTTCGAGCACTTATTGCGTTCTCTCTCCCGAGAAGATACTCTGTCTTTGTTATTCACACAACGTAAAAAGGAAGATTATTTTACACTCCGGAGACGATCTTCTGAACCTTTCTTGACCTAGGGTCGGTAATTCAGCCAAATTTTGAGAGTGACAATTGAAAAGAGGTGAAGCCAGCTGTCGGTTTCATGTGTCCTCGGGTGGACGGACCAGCTACGACGTGTGTCCTCGGGTGGAGTGCAGTGCAGCTACGACATGTGGAAAGTAAGATGTTTTTAGTTTTGCCTGACAGTGAGACGTTTTCAAAAACGATAGTAGTGGGAGTCTTGTCTGCTCCGCAAACTGAAATCGCGCCATCTCAGCACTTACTTTACTGTTGTCATAAGTTGCGTTCCTTTTGCTTCTTCTTGCATGACGCTCTTATAATAATAATAATATAATTTATTAATCTGCAAGTGAGCAATGCTCGGTGGCAAATAGAAAAGGAGACATAATACAATAATGAGTAGTAAATAAAAACTCTTTGACCAAATATCTATAAAATACACACTCACGGTATAAAATGCTTAGAAAATTTGTACACAAGAAACAAGAAAGAAATGATATTTAAGAAATTAATTATCTATTTATGTATTGTCTATTAATTTTTAATGAGAATCTATACTGACATTTTCATTCGTTTAGAAATATTTAAGAATATTTGACTTTTTCGGAAATGCATTTACTCATTTGGTTAATAGAAATTACAATTGGTTTAGTTGAATACGAAAAATTCACGGGCAAACAAATTACGCTAAATTAATGTACTTTATCACGCCATTGCTGTAGTACTTTTAAAATAACGTATAACAATTTCAAAAATGCTTGATTGTGATGTGTCTTAAGATTCATATTAATTTAGTTTTAAGTGTACTGAACTTTCGTACGGTCGTGTACATTAGTTCTGTAGAACCCATTCTGGCCCGGGTTTTTTTCGGGTTTTGCTTCAGATAGAGGCGGATTTCTTATACAGGTTCTCTAGGCTTTTGTCTAGGGGCATGTTTATTGTAATAATAAATCGTGAATTTAGTGTTATTTCAATTCTCATGATTTGTAAACACTATACTCAGAATAATCTATAGTACGATAATAATTCGTTCATGTAAAATAAATTTTTTGTGTTAAGTTACGAACATGTTGATATTCTATTAGCATTATAACTCGTAGCTAATTTTTTATATTATCTAGAAATTTTTGCTGAAAATTTTTGAATCCGCCTCTGCCTTAGAACCCTTTATCGGAATTGATGGGATGGTCCCTTGCTTGCTTCCGGAGAGTAAATTAGTTTGTCCTCCACGTGGCCATACACAGTTTGCACAGCTATTTGACAATAAATTTATTTTGGATTTTTTAATTTTATGTTGGAAAGCACTTAGAAATTCACGTAAATTCTTGTTTACAAAATTAAGTAATTCAAGAAAATGACTTTCCATGTATACCCCATAACTAACGATAAATTTTAACAAAAATAAAGAAAAACCTTTTATTTAAAAATAAAAGAAAAGCTTGATTCGAAATTCTCTATAACAATATTTACGCATTTCATTTAAACAAACGTTTTTTTTTTTGTTTTTTTTAAATCAAAGAACCATTGCTAACTTCAGCTACTGTGCACTCTCTGTTCCACCCTACACCGTATTTTCTAGCTCAGGAGTTTAGGGTTAAATAAAATCAACAAAAAAATGTAATTTAAATTCTGAGTGGGTTTGGTGACAAATAATTTCCTGGAAACTTTAGAAGCGCACTGAAACAAAAAGACGAAATTGAGTTACGATGGCGGAGAGAAATTTTCTTTCTCGCTGGCAGAGTGCGCTACGCTACGGAAACTGGAGCCATCGCCGCCAGAGTTTGCGCGAGTGCTGGCATAGCGCCCGAGCACAAGGAAACGAGCAACATTCGACAAAGGAGAGCGTTCTCTTTTTATTGCCTAATTTTTATTACGATATTTTTAAGAAGTGTAACGATCCGGAAAATAAAATATTGCAAACGAGATTCTTTATTACATTAATATTTACATAAGTTTTAAAAGCGTAATTCTAACAAAATATAATGAACTGAAAACTAGGCATACTGGAGGTGAAGCGAAAATATTTTTTCTATTAAAATAAAAAGTAATAAAAACAATGAATGTCATTTGAAACCGGTGTTTACGGATCCTCGTTTCTTATTCCTAGAGAAAGCGTTTCGTACGTTATAACTGGATAACATACACGCTGTTTTTGTGAACACATTCAAATTTTATCGTAATTTTGTAATTTTCCAGTTTCATATATATATAAATGTAAGTCATTAATATTTAATAATATTAATAAAATAATAATGATGTATCGTAAAAGTAATATTTGTGTGAATGTAGCTAAAGATATGTATCGAAAATCAAACACAAATTATTCAAGATACAAAACATAAAATTTAATAATTATGTATATAAATATTGAAATATAATTATAAAAAATAATGGAGAGTTGACGTCATATAGATTGGTATATGATCAATAAATTGAAAATGTTTTGCGATATAATATAAGCAATCTTTCTTATTTAAAGTGAAAGTTTTTTCTCCGACGTAGTCAGCATCTTCGAAGAGTATTTGCCAAAAAGAGTAAACCATAATCTATTAACTCTTGTAATAAATGTTTGGCATTGTGGGGCTAATATTTGCATCTTTAACGGGCTCTTATGGATAAAACCCCTGGTGGTACGTGTTTTAAATATTTTCCCAAGTAATATCTAGTGGAATTGAGATAAGAAACTGTTACGCTTGTCACAAATTTCATTCATAAAAGAATAGTACAAAATTTGACTTGTGTTACCGGACAATCAAAAATATTATTCATCTGTTGCAAAACACGAAACTCTAGTAAAACTTGAAACTATTCTTATGGTGGGAACAGCACTGAAAATTAGTCAAATCACTGAGATATATAATTGTTTTCTTTATTTTTTATGGTAAATGTCGTGAAACACAACAATATAAATAATAATGGTGAAAAACTGTGATTTAATTTCTATCCATCAGTTAATAATATAGTACAAACAATATTTAGAAATTTGTTTGCCTCGTCTGAAATACGAAATAGTAGAGGCATAAGTAAGGCGAACGAGCACATTGGTTCCGTCATTTATGCATCACACCTCAAAGGAAAAAGTGATACATCTTTCTCGAATGTCCTACGGTAAAAAGTCAAGCGGAAAATTTACTACAAATCAAAGTAAACTTCCATCGTGATTTAAAAGTTGGTCTCATTTCATAAATAAGTTTATTCTCCTTAAGACGCAATGTATTTCCACATCAATTATAATTACAATAAATGCATGTTACTCTGTTTATTTATGGCAATTTAAGATATTTTAGTGATTTAATTCTACCCACGCCAGTACTACCTTAAATACATTGTTGGAATGTGAACTGTATAAGAAATGTGATAACTTTCGGTCAAGTGAAAATGGGTCTCGAACCCGGGTCTCTTGCTTTGATCGCAAGGGTGTTAACCGCTACATCACCGGTTCGCCTCCCACAACTGTACACCATTTCCACCCAGACCTAAACCCCGGAAGACCTGGACACATACGATCGGCAAGAAACCCGGGTTCGAGTCCCGGTGGTCGCCATTTTCACTTGACCGAAAGTTATCATATATATCTATTTATAAAATTTCATAAATAGTTCTTAAATAGCGCCATGCACGCTCATACACCTTCGGAGCCTGAATTGATTGATTACCAGAGGGAGTCATCAAAATGGAAGATGGGAAGGGGCTGAAATAGGGAGCGGGTTAGAACGCGAAGGTGTGGATTACAGGGCACTATAAATTATTACCTGGGGGCGGATCACAGATAATGAGGGATGATGGAAAGACATTATTACGTGGGTATTGATGACGTTTTGACAGGTGCCAAGGGATGACGAAGGATTATATCGTCTTATAGAATATGGAAGAAATACGGTACGAGTAATGATTTTATGGGTAGTAACTGATTAATAATTAAGTACTTGAAATTATTGAGGAATAATCATAAATGGTTTTAGGTTTTGAATGGCTGATATTCCAAAGTACTGAGTACACCACGTGTTCCTTAATTATGACCTAAAATTTATATCATGTTAAAAATTTATTTCGGGAACAAAAGAATATTAAACATGATTTTTATGATTAAATTTATTTGAAAACATCTCTTCAAGTTAACGTAAATTTTACATCTATGAATAGTAGTCTGCAGCATGTTTAAACTCAATCGGTTCGTGCGATAGTACAAATATATACAAAATCTAATTTGGTGACACGAAATTGTGATGCTTACAGAATTTAGCGCACGAACTGCATACGTTAAGGGGGATAAATAATAATTTCAAAGTGAAAAAATGTCCAATGTCTTCAATGAAATAAAAACACTCGTCTTTTTTATATTACATCTTTGGTAAAAGAAGTATTTTTTAAGAAAATTGACAATGAATACTATTTTCAAGAGCCGTTTTGCTAAGTGAATGTGTGAAGGCCCACCAGATAGAGAATAATCACGATTTTCTTAAACGTGATTAGGTAAATTTGATCACGATTACATCTTACGCGTTTCACCATACAAAACTAATCGTCGATTATGTGAATCACGATGTTTCTGAAGAATTCTTCAGGTTAGTGGTAGTTTTGCGTTGCGTTGTACGTAACGTGAAGACTAAGAGACATCTTGTTGCTCACCACTAACGGGCACCAGCGACAACAGCGGACCTTCCTCGCGCCACTGAACATAACCTAAAATTGAGCCACGACCAAACAATTAAAATGGACACCGTATTGCTTTCAGATCAAAAGAAAATCGCAGTGTTTAAGCGTAAATTTCGATTTCTCGTAAATTGTGATGAAAGTAGTTGGTGGAAAGCGCATTTAGATAATCATGATTAACTCAACAGAAAATTGTTTTTAAGGCAATAAATGAACTTGGTGAAACTGTACATTAGACGATGAGTTTAAAAACAATGAAGTTTGGGAGGGAGGAGCATTCCATAATTTTAACGAGAACCCTGAGAATAAATAGTTTTCTTTGTATTGGGACACTCAGTACGTACAAAGTAATTATCGTTTATTAAAGCGATAGTTGTCGTTTGATGAATTGTAAGCGCTTTCAAATACGTCGCCTTACTGCGAGAATGTTCACTCGTCCATCTCTCGTGCCCATTTCCTCGCAGCGCGACGCCATTTCCTGCCGAACGATCTTCTCTTGTTCTCTGCTGACCCACTACCGTCCACATTACAGTGTCAACGCGTTATCTGCGCGTATGGCGTTGAGTAGTGATCTTTGGTGGAGTGGGGGAAGATGGGGGTACATTTCTAAAGACATTGACTCACCATCGGAATAAAAATAGCAGATATCTTAGTTTGCACTTTTCTCTCATTGTAGCATTTGTAAATGGGAAATGTAGCGTGCTATTAAAGCTTATCTACATGGAGCGATAGGAGATGGGTGGTAGGTCATTGTTAGTAGGTGGGCCGGTTAGTTGGGTTTTCCAACAACTTGGCCCAAGTGTAGGTGATGGTAGGAGTAGTTAGTAATAGATAGACAATAGGAGGAGCTGGATAGAGGAAGGAAGGTTTGCTTTCCAGAAGACACAGCTATATGAACTGGGACATTCATGTGAAAAGCTACAATTTTTTTCTGACCCAACCTGGAATTGAACCCGGGATAACTTGATAAAAAGCAAGGACACTAGTATCTGAGCCACCGGAGGGGCTCTTGTATTTTAGTGCGTATGAGTGTTCTCTGTTGAGGATTTACTCTCGATGTTATACGCCACATTAGTTTAGATTAGTTGTCCACCGTGTTAAGGAGTACCTGTTTCTTAGGGGATTTTGGGGTTTATATTTGACGTGTGCATTGTTCTGAAGAAATACAATGTACACGTCGCATTTAAACCGCAGAACGTGTCATCTTCAAAGTTAAGTAATTGAGATGAATAAACTTTACTGTCAAAAAAGCAGTTACAAACTGCGTATGACCACGTGGAGGATAATAAGCTAATTTACTCTCTGGAAGCAAGCAAGGGACCATCCCATCAATTCCGATCGAGAGCTCTGAGGGAGAGGCGGATTTTCACATTTCAACACACTCCTAACGATAAAAAATAGTTCGACACGTATAGTATTAACAAATACCAACAAATATTGAATTTAATAAAACATAGATAAGTCATTTTCACAAGTGCGTACTATTATCAAAGTATAAATAGTTCGGTAAGTATTGTTGATAATTCGTAACTATTAAATAACGCTAAATTCGCGAATAATTATTTCAATAGATGCGGCCCCTGGGGAAGAGCCCAGTGAGTCTTTATAAAAAATCCTCCTCTATCTGAAGGAAAACCAGAGAAATTCCCGGGCCAATATAATAGTAACAAAAATTCAGTGATTTTTCAGAAGAACCAAGAAAATCAAAGCACATCTGTGCTGAAAGTAATTTTCATTCTTGAACGCCAGTTGGTTCATTTGCACTTTTAGATATTAAACCGATTTGCGGAATGGATATTTTTTTATTTTCCTAAGAATTTCCAGTGTAGAGAGTTTCTATGATAATGACATGCGAGTATCTTTTTTGAAATGTGAAATAAAAATCGTTTGATTTGCTGATTTTTTACAACACTCCCTACAAAACCGATTATTTCCGATCCTTTTGAATCTTATACAGATAAATGTTCACAAACTCGAGGTAATACAAGACTTAACAAAATTCGCCTTGAACTAATTTACACAAACCATTAAATCCTCTATAAATTACCTTTCAGAATTTTGTAATCTAGTCTGGCTGTTATTTGTGGTTAGGTTTACATTCCTTATTCTAATAAATGAATGCACCAACAATTACAAGTTAACCTCTTTTATAATTCTGGACTTTGCGAATGGTTCTATAAGTCATTTTGTAATTACTTTACTCTCGCCCCTATTTTCCTCCTGCTTTTAACACTTCAACGAAAATCCCTCTACTTTTCTCTTCATTCCCGTTTCCCTTCTAGAATCGTATCCTCCTCTTTAAAGTGGAACCAGGACTCCAAGTTAATCAAATCGAGGATTTATATATCAATATGAATTATAAGGAAGATAAAAATATATTTAATTTGTATCTATCACTTAATAGTATTCTACAAACAGTATTGAGGAACAAGGTTGATTCGTTTAAACTTCATAAGCGTATTGTAAATGTACGTACCCGTTTCCTGATTTATGCATCTCGCCTCAGAAAAAAATTAAATAATTTTCTAAAATGTCTGGGACCATAGAGATAAAAGTGATGCGAAAAATACTACGAAAAATTTACTTCAAATAAAAGTGAACTTCCATCACTTTGGTCATTTCAAAGTTGCTTGTTTTTTTGAAATACGTGTTTTTTTTAATAAAGGGCTATGTATTAAACTGTCAATTATAGTAACAAATACTTCATTTAAATGACCAGTGAGGTAT